>CM060957.1:21722627-21931728 GCA_030765055.1 Mantis religiosa
CGCCCAGCATGACTCATGCTCAGCATATCATACACGACACTCCCCAGAGTGCTTATTGGGGGATCTGCTAACTAACACCACTAATCTTTTTTTTCACCTAACCCCGCATCCCTGCATGTTAGTATTAACAGCATGCGGGAGGCAATGTAGAATGCTTGCCGTAGAATGACGGTTGATCGCCACCAGGCAGGTGGGGAGGGGCCTGTCAAAAAAAAAAAAAAAAAAAAATTGTAGGTGTTCCTAATGGCTGTTGTCCACGCACGGCTTAGCTGTAGCCCACAGTCTCTATTGTAATTCCGTGGATGCAATTTGATTTGGATGGCCTCCTTGATGATTCTGTCCCAATATCTACCAGTGTGTTCTAATACTTCAGTGTTTTCAAACTTAATTTTATGTACTTCCTCTATGCAGTGCTTGGCCACTGCCAATTTATCTGGTTGTAGCAAGCATTTGTGTTCCTTGCACCTTTCTTCTATTGTGCGTCCTGTTTGGCCTACATACACCTTACCGCACTCGCAGGTAAGCTCAAACCAACTGGCCCAATCACAGATCATCACAGCTCATTGGACAGGGCAGCACAAGCCTCACCCACCATTTGATCGTATATAGTGAGAAGAATTCAATCATTTCATCAGATCCTGAAGGCCATGGAGTTTGCAATGGCCGAAAGCTCGACGTTTAAAAATTTGACATGGCTGATCACCCACGAAGCCTTGATTAGTAATGCTCACCTTAAAAGCTTTAAGTCTTACAGTGCAATGATCTCTGAAGAGAAATGCATGTGACAAGGGATATTAGTTTTTCCACAAATTTTCATATTTTTAATGGTGTTAGTATTTCATTAGGAAGCCAACTAAACTAATACATGGCACTACTATAAATTTTAATTACACTAACTACTGAATGAATGGTAACCAAATTTGAGTTGGTTATGCTTTAAGTGCTTTCAAATAATGATCATAAAAAGAACTTAATGAATGCTTAAAGTTATGCAATACTGATACAAGTGATACCTGCTTTATATCTCAAAATATTGTAATTTGGAGAGCACTTTCCTCATGTGGTATTTGGGCTTTTTTCAGCAGTGCCTTTGCATTGTTTTCTCACTATTTTAATTTGTTTTGTTTATATTTATTGTTATTTATGGCACATCCTAAGAGTTTTAATTAACTCTTTAAGTATAAGAAGTAACTTCCAATGCCCAATTTCACCAACAGATGTTAAAATCGACGTTAACAAATGTAGCGTAACAATTGTCACAACGCTACCAAAGCTGTTAAAATTTCTTGCATTTCACCAACTATGTTTTTCTGAAAATGTTAAACACGTGTTAACGCCAAGAGACTTGTAAATATTACAGCTATAGAAGGCTGTGGATGAGTCGTACTGTCGAGGCAACGGGCATAAAAGTTTCGGCACAAATAGATAACAGATGGATAGTGTTTCACAGTAATAAAGAGCTTGCATAAGCAGTTAAAGATAGTGCGAGATAAAGGTCTGCCCAAACAAACTGAGATAAATGGAAATTTCTGGTGACGTCTTGGTTGATAAAGATTATTCGGTTTCTTTATTGTTCCAGAAATATCTAGAATTTATCAATGAGGTATTTACAAAGGAGACGACTCGCCAAGAGTCAGTCGCGAGAGCTGAACAGATGTGTAACACAAGCGTTGAAAACAGAGGCAATCAGAACGTTTGTGATCATCGACCTTGGTAGACTGTGGGTATGTGACGTAATGCTGTTACGTGAGAATTGACCAGAGTGTATTTCTAAAATAAAGAACATTTGGAATTTCTGCAAATTGGACTTTTAATTCTACGAACCCACAAAGTCACAGTACTATCTTCTGAACGTAGTGCAATGCGATTTTGTTTTCATTTTCATCTGCACACAGCTGAAAAAAATCTCTTACAAAATTGTAAGTGATGCCGTGGGACAAATTTCTTACGCTGGAGAAAGAATTATTACTTGAATTTGTGACAAAGTATAGGGATATTGTGGAAAATAAAGAGGACGGATGTGGTGTAAAAGAAAGATATGTGGGAAAAGATTGTAAACAAATTTAATTCAAATGCATGTGTCACTACTAGAAGCATGAAACAACTGTCAGCATTATGTTAATTTAAAATGTGGTGCAAAGGACAGAACTAATGAGTAACTTGAACATTTCTAGATGGGAGGTGGATAGTGTATTATCCACATAATTCAGTGAATTATAAAATCGCAAAGTTTATTAATACTTGAAGCACAGGCGAGATTGGCATATTGCTTTCAATGCATGTTCTAACGTCAGTATTACGTAAATTTAAAACTAGGTGCAAAGAAGGACGAAAGTGATGAGTAATTTGAACATGTCAAGATGGGAGTTGGATAGTGTATTATCCACATAATTCAGTGAATTATAAAATCGCAAAGTTATTAATACTTGAAGCAAAGGCGAGATCGGCACATTCCTTTCGATGCATGCTCTAACCTCTCTTGTACTTCTGCAGTAACCTTCATAGCAATTTTTTTTGACAATCTATATCTCTGTAGAAAATTTTCTTTTGATAGTTCCTCAAAATCATTTCTCCTCATAGGCCATACTCTATTACGAATGCCATTTAGATGGTCTCAAATATAGCAAATCGACATCAACAGATGCGTTCACGCCTGTCATCTTGACTATTTACAATTGTTAAGCTAACACTTGTTGGTGAAATGCAATTAGTTATAACTATTGCTGAACTTGTGTCAAGTCAACATCTGTTGGTGAAATCGGACGTAAGTATCTCTTAAGAAAGGCATGGCTGTTGTACAAGTACAACATAAGTTTAAATGTTGTACGGATAAACCATCAAACCACAGATATCAGGTATTTCAACTAATTAAAATTAATAAATCCTGCACAGCAATTTAAGTTTGTATACATAACTCAAATTAAACATTTGGGGGTGACATAAAACAACTGTAAGATCAAAGGAGAATTTTTACTACCATATAAAAATGATTAATAATTTGACATGTTAACACAGTGTGACTTCTTCTCTACTGGCTCTACAGCCCTTGGTGGGCTTTGGCCTCCTGCACGATCCTCCTCCACACATCTGTCTTCCGCTTTACTTTTCCAGCCTCTGATTCCGATCGTTCTTAGGTCCTCCATTACATCATCTAACCACCTCGTTCTCGGTCTTCCTTTTATTCTTCTATTATACAATCTTTCTTTCAATATTTTTTTTGGCATTCTATCTTCCGTCATTCTCTCTATATGCCCAGCCATCTTATCCTTTGTGCTTTTATAAATTTCACAATATCTTGCTTATTTATTAATTCTTCTATTTCATGATTATATCTTATTCTCCATTGATCTTTATCTTTTACAGGTCCAAAGATTCGTCTTGATATTTTCCTTTCAAATCTTTGAAGTATTTCTTCATCTGCATTGTTTAGGGTCCAAGTTTCAGCAGCGTATGTTACTATTGGTCTTATCAGGGTTTTATAAATCTTGTATTTTGCCCCTCTACTAATAAACCTATTTTTTAATAGTGATAAATTTGCATAATATGCTGCATTTCCACTTTGGATTCTTTCTTTTATGCACTCGTTTAAATTATCATTGTTTACAAGTGCTCCTAAATATTTAAATTTGGATACCCCTTCAAATGTTTTGTCTCTAACTACTAGATTTGAAATTATTCTTTTGTTTTTATCTGCTGTCATTTTTATGTATTTAGATTTTTTCTCGTTTACTTCTAATCCTATTTCTTTAGATCTTCCTTCTAATTCTTCATAAACTTCAACTAACGTTGTTTTGTCTCTTGTGACGATCACTACGTCATCTGCATTTGCACATATTTGACTGGACTTAAAGGATATCGTACCTTTAGAATCAAGTTTTTCTATTGCTCTGTGCAGAGCTAGGTTGAATAGAGTTGCAGACAGTCCATCACCTTGTCTTACTCCTGCATTATAATCAAAATCTGGACTCATTTTATTCATTACTTTCACTTTGGCTTTTGTATTTTCCATTGTCATTTTTACTAGCCTTATTATTTTTGGTTGCATTTTAAAACATTGCAGAGTTTTATAGAGGGCTCCTCTATCAACTGAATCAAATGCATGCTTGAAGTCAATAAACAGGAAGTGGTCTATACCATTCTCGTATAATTTTTCCATTATTTGTCTTATTACAAATATCTGGTCTATTGTGCTCTTGTCACTTCTAAATCCACATTGGTACTCACCTAATACACTTTCCATATCCTTTTTAGCTTTATCATTTAAAATACTTGAAAATATTTTATATACTACATTGAGTAATGTAATTCCCCTATAATTATGACATTGATATTTATTATCCTTTTTGTATATTGGGCATATTACGCCTGTCTTCCAACTTTCAGGCATCTGTTCTTTCCTCCATATTTCTATTATTAACTTATGTATTGCTTTCATAATTCCATTTCCACCATATTTAATTAGCTCAGCAATTATGTCATCTTCTCCTGGTGTTTTATTATTCAAGTTCTGTATTGCTATTCTAACATCCCAAATATACAGCTCTTCTTCTTCTTCTTCTTCTTCTTCTTCTTCTTCTTCTTCTTCTTCTTCTTCTATTCTTTCATTTTCATTCCCTCCTTGTTCCAGATTATTTATTGTTTGCTCCTTATTTAACAACTCTTTGTAGTATTTGGCCCATCTTTGCAATATATCCTTATCTTCTCCAAGAATATTACCTTCTTTACTTAAAACATTCTCTCATTCTATTCAGTTTCCCTTGTTTCATGTTTTAATGTTGTATAGAATTTCCTTATCTCACTCTGCTGGTGCAATATTTCTATTTCTTGGATTCGCATTTTCCAATATTCTCGTTTCTTCTTCTTACATATTTTATTAGCATTTCTTCTTCTTTGGCAATATTCTTCATAGTTACTTCTAGTTTCTTTCTGAAGCATTTTTTCCTAGCCATATTCTTAATTTCTATTTGCTTGCTCACATTCTTTATCATACCATTCTATATTTCTTCCCATTTTCTTTTCACCTATACTAATTTTTGCTACTTCTTTTACTGTGTCTTTAATTATCTTCCATTGTTCTTCTATACCTTCTTTTGTTCCTTTTTCATTTAATTTGCTGTTCATTAGCTTTTGAAACTTTATTTCCTTTATATCTTCCAGTTTTTCCCTATCCCATCGTATCTGTGTGTTTTCTTGAACTCTATCCATTTTCTTTATTCCTATTCTCACTTTAACCAAAAAGTGATCCGAATCACAATTTGGACCTCTGTAACTTCTTACATCTATAATTGATGATGAGTGTCTTGCTCTGATTAACACATGATCAATTTGATTTACTATATTTGAACCTGGCATTTTCCATGTTCCTTTATGTATATCCTTATGAGGGAAGCAGGTGCTTTTAATAATCATGTTATTTCTAACTGCAAATTGTCCAAGTAAACTACCATTTTCATTACTTATTTGATGTAATGTGTTTCCCTGCCACTCCATTTAAATGGTCTTCTTTTCCCACTTGTGCATTAAAATCTCCCATTACCACCAATGTGTCATAAGTTCTACTTAGTTACATGTATTTTCTAGGTTTTCATAGAACTCTTCCTTTTCAATCTCATCCTTTTCTTCTGTAGGTGTATATATGGATATTATAGTTATATTTCTAAATTTACCTTTAAGGCGTACTTTACAAATTCGTTCATTAATTGGCTTAAATTCTATTAGGCTCTTTTTTATTTCCTTTGTAATAATGAATCCTGTATCATTAAGTCCAGATTTTTTTGATCCACTATATAATACTGTATATTCCTTCTTATCTATTCTACCTTCCCCTGCCCATCTTATTTCTTGAAGGGCTACCACGTCTAATTTATATTTTAATATTTAATTTGCTATTTCTTTCATTTTTCCGGGCTTCAACATTGTCCTTACGTTCCAGGTCGCCAACATTAAATCATTCTGAGGCTTCTTTGCAGGTTTCGTAACAATAGGTTTTTTACAAGATTAGGTTGTTAACCTAAAGCTCAACCCCCAACCTGGAGGGCCAGGCTTCCCTATTTATGTCCCCAGGAAGCAGGGTGGTCCGGTTATACCCCCGAACACTGGGTAGCTCAGGCACCTCGGGGTTGCCACTTCCCGTACTCACCAAGGTGAGCCCCTGAGGGAAACACAGTGTGACAAGCTTGTTAAATGCTGTGTGCAATGTTCAGCATATATGGTAAAAATGTCAAAGTAATCTACAAGGACTGCCCAATATATAATACCCCATATATTTTTTTCTCAAAAATTATTTACTCCACAAAATTGAAATTTACATATATGAAAGAATAACGTTTTGTCTGGTCACTTTATTTTTTTACATAATTGCCATCAAGTTTCATGGCTTTTCTGCAGTAAGACACGAGGGCATGTATTCCCTGTCTGTAAAAATCTTTCCTCTGTCTGCAGAGCCAGGTTTCATTGCGTGAATCACCTTTTCATTGTCTTCAAAATGTCTTCCACAAATGGCATTCTTCAATGGCCCAAACAAGTGAAAATCTAAGGAAGCCAAAGCGAGACAATACGGTGGATACGGTAGCACTAACCCTGTTTGGCGATGTGGTCAGAAGTCCTCAAATTTGTGTGGGGATTAGCATTATCATGCTGAATGAAAATTGCCCCTGGGTTGACATGGTGCTGCAGTCACCAGAAGTGCTGCTTAAGTTTGTCTAATGTTTCGACGTAACTTTCTGAATTAATAGTACTGCCTTTTGTCATCACATCAAGAGAATTATGCACTCACAATCCCAAAATACTGATCGTTACTTCTGCGGCTGAAGGAAACTTTTTGAATTTTTGGGCTCTTCTTTCTAATATGCGATGCGGCAATTTTTTTCTAATTCCTTCACACTTTTTGATGTTTTTATATACAACAATAATTTTTAATATAATTTCTTTACTTTTTAGTGCAATTTCGTGTTGGAGGACATTCATTTAACATTATTTATTGTTTATTTACTTACTGCATAATGTAGCCATATTGAAGATTCAGTGCAGCCAAACTATGCTTGTTTTGCCACTGAACACAATGCTGCCAACAGTCTTAGTTGTCTCAAAATTACACCATCTAGCAGACAAACTGAAAGTAGCACCTAAATCTAAACACTAAACACACACAGTAGTCCCTAATTTACACTAACTGCGTAACTAATTACACTAAACACACACAATAGCCCCTAATTTTTACCAACTAGCTAATTACGCTAAACATCGTTACACTACAGGGTAGACATGCCTAATATTTTCAATTAATTCTTGAAATGGGTCTACTGACCGGTTTTTGCAGTCATTGTGCCACAAATACTCTGAAATATGAGCATCCACAATGTCCTTACGAATGCCGCCCCTTGTTAGACGATACCGTAGTCCTCACCACGTCACTGTGTTATTTGTGTACAAATTTGTCACTGGGCTGACAAAGTGCACTGAGTGATTCACTCCTAGGTGCGCAGCAAACCCTCCAGCCATCAACCCATAGTATCCCTGCCAGGCATCAGTGTGAATGGTGCTCTGCAATTAGACTGTACAGAGTATTTGTATCCCTTCTGTTGTTGGGGCATATCGTCATCCACACCTTATTCATTTGCACATCAATCATTCCCAGGATCCAGTTGCCCTCTATGACATGCCCATGATGAAACTTGCATCGTCCTATTTTGCATTCGTCGATTTGAACGATGTGGCCAGGACCGCAGATGTCTGGGGCATTTTTGCAGAGGTTGGCTACAAGTGTAACATACCTCTCTCAGTTGGCTGCAACGCCAAAATCAGCTGGTTGTCTGCTTGTGCATACGCGCACCTTTGGACTTAGAAAATATTCTTGCGTCGCACAAAAGAATGTTTCTCTGAATTTTTTTATTCTATGGAGAGTGAATGACACCATTCCATCAAATGCCTTTTTGTTTTGGGCTCAAAGTGATGCACCTACATTTCATTACCTGTCACAATTTGGGATAGTAAGTGTTACCTGTCATCTTCAAAATGTTGCAACAAATCAGAAGCAAGGTCTTTCCTTTGGGATTTGTGATCAACAATAAAACACTGAGGAACCCTATCTGGCACACACTTTTGTGTATCCAAACTCACTGATAATCACATTCACACTTCCTTTGCTTGCCAACAGTTTCAGTGCCAATTGACGAGTCGTAATGAGTCGATTCTCTCAAATGACAGTAGCTTCCTGCAACCTGTCAGGCGTGATGGCCGTAGAAGGCCTTTCTGTCTGTGGCAAATCTTAAGAGCTCTGTAGCACTGCCCTCTAATGCTTTCACTCTATGTGCCCAGCGACCAACAGTACTCCTATCAAATCAGATGTCCCATAGACTTTGCACAAACGTTTATGAATATTCATCACGACTTCTTTCTCTACCATGAGAAATTCAATCACAGCACACTGTTTACGACAGATGTCACTTACACACGCCATTATAAAACACTTCTACACTTACGCTTTCTATTGGAAGAAATTGAAACTTTGTATACACATGCAGTAAATTTCTAGTAAGTCACACCTAAATTTGAACATTACTAAAAAAATATATTTTACACTCCAAAATAAATTATGACATTTGAAAGAAAGGAGTCAGTAATTCAAACACAAACATCACTCAAAATATCCTTACTTGGGCATGTTTCAGAGAACGGTTTGTCCCCATCGTCAGCAGTTATCTGACTGACATGTTAACCTGTTGAGTCGGATAGCTGCTGACGATGGGGACAAACCGTTCTCCAAAACATGTTCAAGTAAGGATATTTTGAATGATGTTTGTGTTTGAATTAAAATAAAATAAAATTCAAATAAAACTGTGATATTTATTGGGCAACCCTCATATAAGAAAACTAGATTTTAGCTTTTTGCAGATGCATTGCTTTAATGTTAATTATATCCAGGAGTTTTATTTTGTTATATACTTCATAAAGTTCGAGTGAGTAATACGGGAAGGTAAGGACTAGGTTATTCAAGAACTGCTGATCTTGTTTAATCCCTGCAGAAATGACCACCACAAATATTTTGAACTTTCATGCTTCCTCTTTACACTTATGTTTTGTTCCTTTTTTTTTTTTTTTTAATTTATTTCATATGGTGTTCTTCTCACTTTTGTACATGAATAACACTACTCAATGCTACTCAGATGTAATCAAATAAGAAGTTATAGTCATGCCTTTCCAAAACAAGCACAAAAGTTTTACTGAAAGATTAAATTTTATGTAATCCACGTGTCACAATAAATTTCTAAATTACAAGAGTTTCTAATCCACCTATAGTGTTCCAAATGTGATAAACAGAATGCTGCATGATGACAATCTGACCAACTGTACAGCCCATGTTGAAACATCAGCAAGCGTTCAAGTAATTTTATTTTGTCTTTCCTCACAGGTTGAATTCAAATGCCAATAAATTCAAACGCAGAATTTTGTTGTACTGTCGCTGAAAACATATTTTACGGTACTAAATATGTAAATAAAACAGTAAAAAAACTTAAAAGCTACAATATTGTTTAATAATAGAACAAAAATAAGGACAGGCATAGGACTAACCTAGAACTTAAAACTATTACAAAAGTATCAAACATTCACACATTTACACCTACAGCCAAAAAGCCATTCACCCATACCAAGCGAGGACTTCACTAGATTACTAATTTCAGATCTTTACTGTATTTTATTTCATATTATCTTTAAAGACTTTCCCTTTTAATTACTTTTTTTCTCTTCTCTTCGAAAGCTTAGTTTCCCAATTGCATTAATTTAGTTTCTAAGTAAGAGCAATAGAATAGTCCTCGTTGGTTTAACAACACTAGTTAGGAATTAAGATATCATTGCAGTGTCTGATCTGGGTATGGCCAAGCACTGCTTTCTAATTGCATGTGAAAACAAAATGTTTATGTCAATTGCTAAAAGGAGCTATTGAAGCCCTGCAACAGGAAATTAAGCACTCAACTGCATTCATAGCCACACACACAAATTTGAGTTGCTGTTTGTTCCAGTGACTCAGGTGACTTTATCGTTACGACAGGTGAGCAGTGACTGTAGGTACGCCAACTGGACTGGTTTGTGAAGAGATAGTTGTTCTAGAGCATCTTCTACAGTAAACCACTTGCGCTTACGCCCTGAAACAAAAATAGCCCCATTAGGTAATCTTATGTTATGTTTGGAGATGTTTAGTAAAAAGTGACATCCAAATCAATTCATAAAACCATTTGTAGACATTATTAAATTATAGAGGAGTCATATTTATTACACATCAGCTTCACTTACGTACGTATATTGAGGACATGTTTCGCGAACCATCATTCACATCATCGGCTCTAATGCGACTGAAGTTTGATCCAGTAGTGTGGGTAGTTCTGGAGTTGCTGCTGCCATCTGTTGATTTTGTGATGAATTTAAATGTGGGGTTGTCTTCTAGCGGGATTTCAAAGTTCATTAGGTGGTTTTTATGTTTTTCTATGTATATTCTCTCCCATATGACGAGTTCACTATGTTTTTGTACGTATTTTAGTATTAGTATTTTAGTAAGCTCACTTTCTTCTTGGGCAACAAGCCAAGTGAAAAAACGATTAGATATTGACGTTTCGGGAGTGTGCATCTCTGCCATCATCAGGATATTTATAAATTGTTATAACCACAAATGAAACACTGGATATAACACCAATATAAACTAAGACAAAACACTATCAAAATTTGCATTGCTGAACAAAAGACAGTTTTCAGTAAATTAAATGCCAGGTCAGGAGATGGCATGAGTATAGAAAATTGTGTCAAAGAAACGTAACTACTTAACTTGATTATCAAGCTGTATTGATCTTTGCTTCTTAAATCTACAATTTGCATTTTTAAGGCTGGTTTCCAAGAGGAGCTGAACTAAACTCCAGCATCACAATTAAGCATGCTCCTTTCAGAGGCAATCGCCAAAGCCTCCTTAATTCTCCGCTCCCAGTAACTGTTGCATATTGCCAAGATGGTCGTCTCCCAGAAAAGTCTTTGTTTATATTTGTGTTATATCCAGTGTTTCATTTGTGGTTATAACAATTTATAAATACCCTGATGGTGGGAGCGATGCACACTCCCGAAACGTTGATATCTAATTGTCTTTTCACCTTGCTTGTTGCCCGAGAAGAAAGTGAGCATATTCGTCGCCAGAAAAGCTTCAGGTCTTAGTATTTTAGTAATTTGAAACAAGAAATTAGATTTGCTAAATTTACTTACCATGCCTGGGCCACAAAAAGGTTCCAAAAAATATTCAATACAATATAACATTGGCACCAAAATTGATGCACCCACTTACCAACTATCAAAATGGCTGGTTCATATCTTCAGATCCTTCACAAAATTTGAAAATTTAAGTATCAAAAACTCGTTTGAATTGTTAAATCTCCTGAAGGACACAAAGATCAACTCTACAGATGCTTTAGTTTCCTTTGACGTCATTTCTTTATATCCAAGTATACCTACCAATGAACTTATTCCACTTCTCAAAAAATGGCTGGAATCTATACAAATAACATCTGAAGAAATAGAAGAACTTTCACAACTTACAGAAATTTGAATCAATCAAAATTTTTTCAGCTTTAATGGACAGATCTATAAACAAAAAAGAGGCCTAGCTATGGGCAACCCATTGTCTCCCTTCTTGGCAGATTTATTTATGAGTGCTTTTGAAACACATATCACAAAAACTTTTCCAAATTATTTCAAAGTGTGGTATCGCTATGTTGACGACATTTTTGCAATAGTACCTAAAAAACTCATACAAGATGGTCTTAAACTTTTGAATATACAAAATCCAGCTATAAAATTTACATTGGAAACAGAAGAGGATGGTGTGCTCCCCTTTTTGGACATCAAGATCAAAAAAATGAACAACAAACTCACAGGAAACCGACACACACAGATAATTACATCAAGAACAACAGTTTCAACCCAAAACACCAACATGCCATTTCCAACAGTTTAATCTTTAGGATGATCAACTTTCCACTAAACAGAGAAGATTATCAAGAAGAATACCGACACATAAAAAAAGTAGCTATATCCAACGGTTTCAATCCAAATTTAGTAGACAAAAAAGTTAACAGACTCAACAAAGCTAAGAAAATAAAAGAAACCACCACCCTAGAACCTACAGGAGAAAAAGAGAAAAAACTTTTTAAAAATTTCACCTTCCACCCATCAGCCTATAACAAATTCCAAAAAATCTTCTCAAAACACAACATAACTCTTGCACCTCAAAATAGGTTTAATATCAGAAATTTGTTAAAAGGCCCTCCCAAAAATTCAATCACTACCAAAGAAAAACCAGGAATCTATGAGATCAAATGTGAAACTTGCCCTAAAATTTATATAGGAAAAACAAAAAGAAATATTAACATCAGAACTAAATAACATTTAAGAAACATTAAAAATGGTGAAACAGAAAAATCAGCAGTGGCTTTTCATTTTTTGAATACTAGACATGACATCAACTTGGAAACATCTCTAATAAAATATGTTAATCACCCCATAGACCTTTCCGTATGGGAAAAATCTTCATCAACAAAAATCGTCATAGAGTCATGAATTTTGAAACTCCACCACCGGACATCTTTGACAAGTACATCACGCCATCTATTGACAAAACGGAGAAAGAGGAAACCACTACAACTTACACTAGTCGAGTATCAGCTGATGATAGGAGCGAGAGCTCTTGAAACATGTCCTGTGAATAAACAGTGTGAGTGAAGCAATGTGTCAATATCTTCTCGATTCACTTTTGTATTAAAAGCCTACTTAACAGTAATATTAATGATAAGATAAAACCAGAAGAAAAGTCGGGCATTTACAAGATTAAGTGTAATGACTGTGAAAAAATTTACATAGGGAGGACAAAAAGAAACATAGGAACTAGAAAGAAAGAACACTTCAGGCACTTAAGATACAAAAATATTGGTAAGTCCGCAATAGCAGCTCATTTCTGGTCTGAAAATAATGAAATTGAAGATAGCACTAAATTACTAAAATACATGCCAAAACATAGTGAACTCGTCATATGGGAGAGAATATACATAGAAAAACAAAAACCAACTAATGAACTTTGAAATACCGCCAGAACACAACCCCACATTCAAATTCATCACAAAATCAACAGATGGCAGCAACAACTCCAGAACTACCCACACCACTGGATCAAGCTTCAGTCGCATTAGAGCCGATGATGTGAACGATAGTTCACAAAACATGTACTCAATATAGGTACATAAGTGAAGCTGATGTGTAATAAATATGACTCATCTATAATTTTATAATTATTTCGCTTCACTGTGGTGTTCCAATACAGTTAAATTTTGATATATTTGTAGGAAGTTTTTATTACACTACGTCACACCTTCGACGTTGAAAATCGAAGCAACAGCTTCCAAAATTAGTCTCTCAAAAATTAAAATGTAAGTGACATAGTGTAATAAAAGCAGACTATAAAATAGTTTTATAAACTGGGTAATCTTGCGGCACCTGTCATGGCTGCTACTGCTCAACCTCAGGTAGCCAATTTAGTGGAAACAAAAATTGTCAAGTGAACATTATCTTATGAATACTGAAAATTGTTAAACCATTTTTAGGTATATGTTGTTGCATAATTAACTATTAATGAGCAATTAATTTGGGAATAAACAGATAACCTATGCATATTAGGACTTTTGCCTTCACCTTTATGTGCATTTATTAATTATTATTATTATTATTATTATTATTATTATTATTATTATTATTATTATATGGCTGCACCATGGCTGAGTGGTTAGACCACTTAGCTCTCACCTAGGTGGCCCAGGTTCGTTCCTAGGCGATCACAAAGTGGGATTTGTGGTGGAAAACATGTTGCTGGGGTGAGTTTCCTCCAAGTCCTCCGGTTTCCCCCACCATCATTCCACCAATTGCTTCATCATTCAATCATCCCAGGCGTTGGGCTGACCCCCCAACCCTGATCTCAACTATCAGGTCAATATGCTTCGGCTCCCTCGCTGTGTGGGAACCTAGGCAACTCCTAACACCAGCATTGGTAAGGAAGGGAGATGTAAAAATATTATTACTAAAATTATTATCATTAATCTGTATTTAACATTTGTAATTATTCATATTTATTACTTTTCATTATTAATTAGCAACTTCTTTTAGTGTGAAATATTTACCCAGTACCAACTATTTCCTATTTATGTAGCTTTTCTGTGCCATAAAGTTGGTATCTAACATTACACATTAACAATGTCCACCATGACAGACGCAAGTCTGCAACAAGAATACCCAAAAATTAAATATCTAAGGCAATAACAACTGCAAGATCATAATATACAGATATTACATGTTGCTATACTGTGATGTCATCAGCGTCTATGACGTGATCACTGTCAGTACAGTAAAACTTCAACCCAGATCTTCTTAACTTGGATTAGTTTTGGAAGAACAAAAAGTTGTTTATAGTAATAAATGAAGACTTGTTTTAAAGATAATAAATTGCTATTTTCAGTAGGTAAATTACTTGAATTGTCTTGCTAGCAGGCGAATTCTCTGCCCTCACCCCACCTGCCTGGGACCAGGTTGAAATAGAAACTTTAATAAAGTCATAGAAAAAGTTGTAACTTGGTATGTGTAACTTGTCAGAAAAAAGGATTGAAGAAAAAAAAGTAAGTGAGAAAGAAGATTTTATAAATATATTTAAAAATACCAATGGCTACTCTGTTTGTACAAATATAATAATTTGTAGATAGTCCAACATGAAAAATTCAATGCCATGGCCGGAATTTGAACCACGGATCTCCTGGTTTCCATCTAGTCGCTCTAACTACAGGCTCTCGCATCCGAGATACACTGTTTGTGGCGACTTACTATAGTAAGTACTTGAGTCTCAGGCTTCATCATTTAACTCTTATTTTAGTTAATTGATGGAAATTATTCATTTCTCCACACTAGCCATATATAGGCTAAGCATTTGGATAGAGCCAACACGAAAAATTAAATGCCATGGCCGGGATTTGAACCACGGATCTCCTGGTTTCCGGCCATGGCATTGAATTTTTCCTGTTGACTCTATCAAAACCCTTAACCTATATATGGCTAGTGTGGAGAAATGAATAATTTCCATCAATTAACTAAAATAATAAGAGTTAAATGATGAAGCCTGAGACTCAAGTACTTACTATAGTAAGTCGCCACAAACAGTGTCTCTCGAATGCAAGAGCCTCTAGTGGTCTACCGGGCAAATATACGAGTCAAATGGAGAATTTAATGTCATGAATGCAACTTGGCCATGGTAGCTCAATGGGTTAGAGCGACTGGATGGAAACCAGGAGATCCGTGGTTCAAATCCCAGCCATGCCACTGAAGTTTTCATGTTGACTATCAAAAACCTTAGCCTATATACAGCTAGTGTGAAGATATTAATTTCCATCAATTAACTAAAATAATAATATGTAACTTAAAAACTTCACTTATCTTATAAGAAATGATGGATGTTTTCTTATAAGTGAAGTTTTTAAGTTACAAATTACTATATATACATCTGTTTGCTTCATATTTTATGTATTTAGTGGCTATTCTGTTGTTGAAGACATTGACAATTGATTGCAAATTGACAATGACAGAGATTTTGAAGCAATTACAGAGGAAGGCAGTGTTACTGAAAAAGAAAATGAAAGGTATTCAGATTCAGATGGTGTTGCTGAACCAGCTGTGGTTATGACCCACACACAAGCAGTAACAAACATAGAGAAATTGATGTTTTACTTCAACAGTCAAGTCAAATGAACGTCTAATGTTAAAGTGGATGTGAGATAAGTGATACACTGAACTGAGACAGCAGAAGCTCGCTGCTGTTATGACCCACACACAAGCAGTAACAAACAGAGAAATTGATGCTTTATTTCGAGAGTCAAGACAAATGAACGTCTAATGTTAAAGAGGATGTGAGGTAAGCGATACACTGAACTGAGACAGTAGAAGCTCGCTGCTGCCATGACCCACACACAAGCAGTAACAAACGTAGAGAAATTGATGCTTTATTTCGAGAGTCAAGACAAATGAACGTCTAATGTTAAAGTGGATGTGAGGTAAGCGATACACTGAACTGAGACAGCAGAAGCTCGCTGCTGTTATGACCCACACACAAGCAGTAACAAACATAGAGAAATTGATGCTTTATTTCGAGAGTCAAGAAAATGAACGTCTAATGTTAAAGCATATGTGAGGTAAGCGATACACTGAACTGAGACAGCAGAAGCTCGTTGCCTTTTTTGCTACCGACTAGTTTGTAGTACAGTACAAATACATAGGCTACTAATGTACATTTAGTATATGTGTATTTAGGTGAAAGTGTGGCAAAATAATTTCTAAACTCCTTTAAAAGTAATTTGGTATTGTACACGTTTCTTTTTATCGTTTTTCTGTCATTCTCTGGATAATCCAGATTTTTGTTAACTCGGATCAGCCCTGGTCCCAGATCTGAGTAAACGAGGTTCTACGGTACTTGGTTTATTCAAAATATGAATTTTAAGATATTTAAAATTTGTTGTTTACAACTTTAGTATGATCCTTGCAGCAAACAGTCAATTAATTTTGCTTTATCATTTACTAGCTGTTCAACTTACCCATATTCTTCGAATCTTCCCATTCAGGTAGCTCCTCAGTGACTACAAGGACAAAGACTTCTGTTCTATGCTTCCTTTCACTGTTCTGTAACCATACAAGTGTCATATATTACAGTAGATACATATATCTTTGTTTTATACTTACTGTGTGGCCCAAAAGTCACTGACTAACAAAACAATTTTCAGTGATAGGAAAATGTTAATGAATAAAGTACGACCTCACCTCCCACCTCTGTTCAAGTCAACAGAGCTTTAGTTCAAAAACTTGAAAGTGTGAATCAATCTATTCAAGCATACATTGCCCAAAGTGAGTGCTGAATCCCAGATCAAGGAATCATTGTCTTCTTGTTGATGGGTGCTGCCTTGAGTAACCACATTAGCTCTTAAGTGAATTTGGTAAGTATTCAATATGGCTACTTTTAACATGTCGAGAAGTGCAATTGGCTCCGCTGCGCATTGGCCACTGCTTTTTTTACACATAGCCATCTTTTTAAACTGCTCCAGTTTGCCTGCTTTGTGGAGATGCCCTCTTGGTTTGGCATGTGCTATTAGACTTTTAGCCTGGCTCATCTTTGCTGGTCTCTCCAACTGCTGGCCAATTTGGCAGAGGTACTGGCAGATGAACAGAAAGCCCTGTTCAAAGTTTTTAAGTTGTTTTTAACTCAGTTTTAGAATTTAGTCTTTAAAGTTTTATCCATTTTAACTGTTTTATGTTTCTTTCAGATATTGATGTACAAGGGTACGTTTGTTTTATGTACAATGGATGAATTTTAGTTTTTTTTTAACTAGTTTTAGCATGATTAGTTCTTTAAGGGCGCTGATGACTGCGCTGTTGAGCACCCTAAATCATCATCATCATAGTTTTAACATTTTACATTTCTGAAAATTACTGCATTTGTCAAATGACTTTTGGAATACATGGTTTTCACCAATAGAAACACAGAACACTAATGTTCTCAATTTTGATTTTACATTACGGCAGAGTCTTGGAAATTCTAGGTTCTGTATAATCCTAGACATTTTTTTTTATTCTTCCTTTTCTTTTTAAAGGCCAATTTTTGTTTCTCCACAGTCTCTGCCATACCCAAATAGTTCACACCTGCTCATTACATACTTATGTTGAAATGTTAAATGAACCAACTGAAAAGGAAGACGTAAACATTAGACATGACGTGATAAAAGAAACATGTACTTTGAATAAGCCAAGGTGTTTGTTAAATTCGATGAGAAGAAACGATACACTTCTTGCTAGTCTGGCAGAATGTGTCTGGTCACATTATATTTTTGTTTATGAATGGTTCGTAATCTCTATTTATTCTAGAGTTCAAAGCAGCATTATTTAGTTACTCTTCCATGAAAAAGTGTATCAGTTGGATCAATGAGATACGATCCACCTTCCCCCTTACTACTGCTACAACAATCCATTTGAGTTAATGTGGGCTCAAATTATGTTGCAAACATAACCCTGAAGAACCTTGAACCTTAAAGACAGTTGATTGTCAGATTCACGACTTTTTGCAGCTGCAAGGGTTCTACAAAGTTCCTGCAATAAAGAGTGTTTTAAATTTTTGCAAATCAGAATTTTGATTCTATGAACCCTCAAATTCATCCGAATTATATTTTCAAGGACAAGAACAGAAGAAAATGTGATGTATAAATTAGATAACAAGAGAATACCCAGGGTAAGTAGCACTAGATATCTAGGTGTAATAATAAATGAAAGATTGGAATGGGGGGAACATGTAAACTCGGTCACTGGAAAAGCCTGCAAAGCATTACACTTTGTAATGAGAATATTAAAACGCAGCAATGGGAAATCGCGAAATTTAGCTTACACATCCTTAGTCCGACCAATATTAGAATATAGCGCGGCATGCTGGGATCCATATCGGGTTGGTCAAAAACAAGCACTCGAGAGAGTCCAAAAACGTGCAGCTAAATTTGTTGATAGAGGAATGCGATTTGAAAACCCTACAGGCACTGCTACCTCCTGGGAATCATTGGAGAAACGTAGAAAACGGGCAAGGCTATGTGCAATTTTTAGAGCATATAAGGGGGAACCTGCATGGAAAGATATAACAAAGCGGTTGTTGACACCATCATGTAGGGTAAGGAATGATCACTCTAAAAAAATAAGAAATAGGGAACAGAAAACTGATATAGGTAAATTTTCCTTTACCAATAGAACAATTAATGACTGGAACAATTTGACTGCAGAGTTACTGGAGACTTTGCCTCCAAATGTAAATAATTTCAAAGAGAGGTTAAAAAGAAATCCTGTATAGTTACCATAGTGCATGAAAGGAATTGTATATATGTTGTAAGGAATTGTATATTATATTGTTACCATAGTGCATAGTCATAGTGCATGAAAGGAATTGTATATATGTTGTAAGGAATTGTATATTATATTGTTACCATAGTGCATAGTCATAGTGCATGAAAGGAATTGTATATATGTTGTAAAGAATTGTATATTATATTGTTACCATAGTGCATAGTCATAGTGCATGAAAGGAATTGTATATATGTTGTAAGGAATTGTATATTATATTGTTACCATAGTGCATAGTCATAGTGCATGAAAGGAATTGTATATATGTTGTAAGGAATTGTATATTATATTGTTACCATAGTGCATAGTCATAGTGCATGAAAGGAATTGTATATATGTTGTAAGGAATTGTATATTATATTGTTACCATAGTGCATAGTCATAGTGCATGAAAGGAATTGTATATATGTTGTAAGGAATTGTATATTATATTGTTACCATAGTGCATAGTCATAGTGCATGAAAGGAATTGTATATATGTTGTAAGGAATTGTATATTATATTGTTACCATAGTGCATAGTCATAGTGCATGAAAGGAATTGTATATTATATTGTAAGGAGTTGTATATTATACTGTAAAGAATTGTATATCATACTGTAAAGAATTGTATATTATATTGACAGCGCTGCCACCGGGCCATGCTCTAAGCAGTGAAATAAAGTATCTATCTCACCTTAAGATTTCCTACAGGGTAGCCGCCAGAATATCTTCAAAAGAGCAATACCTTGAGTTGGAGAGGGGCATATTCAGTACTTGTGGCAAGTTTGGTCTATGCCATATTTATCCCATATTTACATTGGAAATATGTAATGAATGGCATACTGGTTTTATGTGGGATGTTCAGTGAGGTCTACCAGAAAGTCCGCAAACTCCGGCTTCTGCTATACGGGAGCGATGGAAAACTCCGGGGGTCTTTCCTTGGGGCAATACCTTGAGTCTAAAAAGCCCTCCCCCCCCATCGACAACGTCAAGACGGGTGGAAGTGGATACGCCACTTACGCGCGTCAACCCCGCAGGGAAGACTACCGATTAACCTCGGTGGGGCCGTCTGGTGATCTAGCACACCTACTAGCTCTGCAGGCTAGTACCAGGAACGTTTTAGGCAACCCTCTGCCTCCTCCGGGCGGCCGAAGCCTGGTCGGAGGTACCCGATCTCCCGCGGGTGTCGGGAACACGTTGTCCCCTCGAGTCCAACCCAATCCGAACTCCCATTCAGGGAGGGGCTCGAATGTTCGGCCCGAGGCTCCTCTGGTAACGTCAGAGGTACCACGAGTACTAAGGGTCCACAGCACTCGCACTAAAGCAGCTGAAGGGGACGGATACCCAGTACAGATTTTTTCTTACAGGATTTGCTCATCCTATAAGAAACAGCCAAGCTGACCTCACAAGTGGGAGACCCTTGCCCTTAAGGGATGTTATGGACTATTTATTTTATTTACCCAGTATAAGGTACGAGGACGGTTCACTATGTTTCAAAATATATGGCGTCGTTAAGGGAAGTTTGTGTTATCATCTCTTACACATTGTAAAAAAAAAAAAAAAAAAAAAAAAACAGATTTATAGGTTAGTTTGGATTTTACAGATATGTCAATAAGTTGTTCAACGTGTTTTTGCTAAAATGAAAAAAAAAAAATCACTTTTTTTTTAAATGGGAAAACTTGCGAAGAGATAAAAGCGAAATAGGATGTTTATGGATCATGTGTGTCTTCTATGACACAGATATTGGTATGCTGAATTTAAACTTGGTCGAACATCTGGTTTTGACGAGAAGCGCCCAGGACGCCCAGCAGATGTGGTTACCGAGGAAGTCATTGAAAAAGGACACGATATGCTTCTCGCTGATCAAGTGACAGAAGCCATAGATGTATGGATGGGAACGGCAATTGGTATTTTGCACGACATGTTGGAGATGAGAAAGCTGTCGGCCAAATGGATGCCGCGTTTGCTGTTTAAGCGAAAACAGAAATACTATTTTTTTTATCGATTTGTCACCGTGACACCGAAATTAAGGGATGCAATGAATAAAGAATCGTAATGAATTTCAAATGAATATTGTATCTTTGTTACAACACGTGCAGGTGCCTTGGGTTGAGTCGTTTAACATAAGAGACGGGAGAAAGAGGGTTTTCCTAGTAGGGATTCTCAGTGAATAACACCTGAATTCGTTTGAAAAGGCATTGTTGGGACCCTTAATGATGGCATGACCGAGACTAATAATCACAATCGACAAAACAGTCACAAAAGGAATTTTGGTGTGAATAAGGAGGGCTTCGAGAGGTGAAAGTCAAATACATGCAGCTGTAGTGAAGACAAAGACCGTGGCTGGCAGCCCATTAAGACGGTCATATGGTTCTGTCTTGGGCGAAGGCAGACGACCAGAAGCGATGAGAAAAGGTACCAATCGCATCCTACGTAAATAACGAATTGTTATCGCGTAATATGCATTTTACATACGGTGACTCTAAACAGTGATATATTGATAACCCTTGGTCGGCAACTTCGAGTTTGATGTGATGATAAAAAGTAGTCATTAAACCAGACTGAAACTTGCATTCCAGTGTCAATAGAACCATCCTTAGTCACGTACATATCCACGGATACTCCGAGAGCACCTATTTGCTCTACCCACAAGCAGCTACAACCGTCAATTAAACCTTGATTCACAATTATACTACAGGGTGGTCTCAAAAGATTCCGACCTCACACATGACGATAGCAGCACTCGTAAAGAAAAGCTAGTCAATTTCGCTGTTTATCTGTTGACAGCTGTTACCAAAGTTTCAGCCATTTTGGACGCTCAGATGTTACGTAACAGTCGTTTGAGTGAGTTGAGTGCTTTTATGAAAATGGACAAAATCGAGTATCGAGCTGTCATTAAATATTTGTTTTTGAAAGGCAATATACCTACGCAAATCAAAGATGAGTTGAATTCTGTGTATGGGGACCCTGCACCATCATTTACCACAATAAAATGTTGGGCAGCTGAATTTAAACGTGGCCGTAAGAGCTTGGGAGACGAACGTTTGGGGATGTACAAAAACTGCAGCAAACATCGTCAAAGTTCACCAAATGGTGCTAGACGGCCGGCGAATTAAAGCGAGAGAGATAGCAGAGGCTATGAACATGTCAAAAGAACGTGTTTGTCACATATTAAATCAACATTTAGACATGACAAAGCTGTCCGCAGGTTGGGTGTCGCGTTTGCTCACGTTAGACCAACAATGTATTTGAATGAACATTTCCAACGCTCTGTTGGCGTAGTTTAGGCGCAAGAAATCCGAGTTTTGGCGCCGATTAATTACTCTAGATGAATCTTGGATACACCATTATACGCCCGATACAAAAATGCAGTCCAAACAGTGGACTGCAAAGGGGAAACCGGCTCCAAAACGAGCAAAAACTGTTTTTAAGTGATGGCGACTGTTTCTTGGGATAGTCATGGAGATATATTAATCGATTACCTTCAAAAAGGAAAAACGCATTATTACTTGACAAACTGAAGGCAGAACTTGCGGAAAAACGGCCACATTTGAAGAAAAGAAAATCCTGTTTCACCAACACAACCCATTGTCTCATACCTCAGCGGTTGCAAAGGCGAAAATCCACGAATTACGGTTTGAACAGCTTGACTCAGCAGATCCATCCCCAAGAGACTTCTTTTTGTTCCCTCATCTGAAAATTGCGCTCGGAGGAGAGATTTTTGTCCAATGAAGAGGCAATCTCCTTCGTGAACAATTATTTTACAGAGAAAAACGATGAGTACTATTTGGACGGTTACAGAGATGGGAGCATCGCTGGGAGAAGTGGGTAGAGTTACAAGGAGACTATGTTGAAAAACGCCGAGTACTATTTGCACGGGTTACAGAGATGGGAGCATCGCTGAGAGAAGTGTTTAGAGTTACAAGGAGACTATGTTGAAAAACGCCGAGTACTATTTGCACGGGTTACAGAGATGGGAGCATCGCTGAGAGAAGTGTTTAGAGTTACAAGGAGACTATGTTGAAAAACGCCGAGTACTATTTGCACGGGTTACAGAGATGGGAGCATCGCTGGGAGAAGTGTGTAGAGTTACAAGGAGACTATGTTGAAAACCTCCGAGTACTATTTGGACGGGTTACAGAGATGAGAGCATCGCTGAGAGAAGTGTGTAGAGTTACAAGGAGACTATGTTGAAAAACGCCGAGTACTATTTGCACGGGTTACAGAGATGGGAGCATCGCTGAGAGAAGTGTTTAGAGTTACAAGGAGACTATGTTGGAAAACGCCGAGTACTATTTGGACGGGTTACAGAGATGGGAGCATCGCTGGGAGAAGTGTGTAGAGTTACAAGGAGACTATGTTGAAGTACGCCGAGTACTATTTGGACGGGTTACAGAGATGGGAGTATCGCTGGGAGAAGTGTGTAAAGTAACAAGGAGACTATGTAGAAAACCGCCGAGTACTATTTGGACGGGTTACAGAGATGGGAGTATCGGTGGGAGAAGTGTGTAGAGTTACAAGTAGACTATGTAGAAAAACGCCGAGTACTATTTGGACGGGTTACAGAGATGGGAGCATCGCTGGGAGAAGTGTGTAGAGTTACAAGGAGACTATGTTGAAAAACGCCGAGTACTATTTGGACGGGTTACAGAGATGGGAGCATCGCTGGGAGAAGTATGTAGAGTTACAAGGAGACTATGTTGAAAAACGCCGAGTACTATTTGGACGGGTTACAGAGATGGGAGCATCGCTGGGAGAAGTATGTAGAGTTACAAGGAGACTATGTTGAAAAACGCCGAGTACTATTTGGACGGGTTACAGAGATGGGAGCATCGCTGGGAGAAGTATGTAGAGTTACCAGGAGACTATGTTGAAAAACGCCGAGTACTATTTGGACGAGTTACAGAGATGAGAGCATCGCTGGGAGAAGTGTGTAGAGTTACAAGGAGGCTATTCTGAAAAACGCCGAGTACTATTTGGACGAGTTACAGAGATGAGAGCATCGCTGGGAGAAGTGTGTAGAGTTACAAGGAGACTATGTTGAAAAACGCCGAGTACTATTTGGACGGGTTACAGAGATGGGAGCATCGCTGGGAGAAGTGTGTAGAGTTACAAGGAGGCTATTCTGAAAAACGCCGAGTACTATTTGGACGGGTTACAGAGATGGGAGCATCGCTGGGAGAAGTATGTAGAGTTACAAGGAGACTATGTTGAAAAACGCCGAGTACTATTTGGACGGGTTACAGAGATGGGAGCATCGCTGGGAGAAGTATGTAGAGTTACAAGGAGACTATGTTGAAAAACGCCGAGTACTATTTGGACGGGTTACAGAGATGGGAGCATCGCTGGGAGAAGTATGTAGAGTTACCAGGAGACTATGTTGAAAAACGCCGAGTACTATTTGGACGAGTTACAGAGATGAGAGCATCGCTGGGAGAAGTGTGTAGAGTTACAAGGAGGCTATTCTGAAAAACGCCGAGTACTATTTGGACGAGTTACAGAGATGAGAGCATCGCTGGGAGAAGTGTGTAGAGTTACAAGGAGACTATGTTGAAAAACGCCGAGTACTATTTGGACGTGTTACAGAGATGAGAGCATCGCTGGGAGAAGTGTGTAGAGTTACAAGGAGACTATGTTGAAAAACGCCGAGTACTATTTGGACGGGTTACAGAGATGGGAGCATCGCTGGGAGAAGTGTGTAGAGTTACAAGGAGACTATGTTGAAAAACGACGAGTACTATTTGGACGGGTTACAGAGATGGGAGCATCGCTGGGAGAAGTGTGTAGAGTTACAAGGAGACTATGTTGAAAACCGCCGAGTACTATTTGGACGGGTTACAGAGATGGGAGCATCGCTGGGAGAAGTGTGTAGAGTTACAAGGAGACTATGTTGAAAAACGACGAGTACTATTTGGACGGGTTACAGAGATGGGAGCATCGCTGGGAGAAGTGTGTAGAGTTACAAGGAGACTATGTTGAAAACCTCCGAATACTATTTGGACGGGTTAGAGAGATGGGAGTATCGCTGGGAGAAGTGTGTAAAGTAACAAGGAGACTATGTAGAAAACCGCCGAGTACTATTTGGACGGGTTACAGAGATGGGAGTATCGCTGGGAGAAGTGTGTAAAGTAACAAGGAGACTATGTTGAAAAACGCCGAGTACTTTTTGGACGGGTTACAGAGATGGGAACATCGCTGGGAGAAGTGCGTACAGTTAGAAGGAGACTATGTTGAAAACCCCCGAGTACTATTTGGACGGGTTACAGAGATGGGAGCATCGCTGGGAGAAGTGCGTACAGTTAGAAGGAGACTATGTTGAAAAACGCCGAGTACTATTTGGACGGGTTACAGAGATGGGAGCATCGCTGGGAGAAGTGCGTACAGTTAGAAGGAGACTATGTTGAAAACCCCCGAGTACTATTTGGACGGGTTACAGAGATGGGAACATCGCTGGGAGAAGTGCGTACAGTTAGAAGGAGACTATGTTGAAAAACGCCGAGTACTATTTGGACGGGTTACAGAGATGGGAACATCGCTGGGAGAAGTGCGTACAGTTAGAAGGAGACTATGTTGAAAAACGCCGAGTACTATTTGGACGGGTTACAGAGATGGGAACATCGCTGGGAGAAGTGCGTACAGTTAGAAGGAGACTATGTTGAAAACCCCCGAGTACTATTTGGACGGGTTACAGAGATGGGAACATCGCTGGGAGAAGTGCGTACAGTTAGAAGGAGACTATGTTGAAAAACACCGAGTACTATTTGGACGGGTTACAGAGATGGGAGCATCGCTGGGAGAAGTGTGTAGAGTTACAAGGAGACTATGTTGAAAAACGCCGAGTACTATTTGGACGGGTTACAGAGATGGGAACATCGCTGGGAGAAGTGCGTACAGTTAGAAGGAGACTATGTTGAAAACCCCCGAGTACTATTTGGACGGGTTACAGAGATGGGAGCATCGCTGGGAGAAGTGCGTACAGTTACAAGGAGACTATGTTGAAAAACGCCGAGTACTATTTGGACGGGTTACAGAGATGGGAGCATCGCTGGGAGAAGTGCGTACAGTTACAAGGAGACTATGTTGAAAAACGCCGAGTACTATTTGGACGGGTTACAGAGATGGGAACATCGCTGGGAGAAGTGCGTACAGTTAGAAGGAGACTATGTTGAAAAACGCCGAGTACTATTTGGACGGGTTACAGAGATGGGAACATCGCTGGGAGAAGTGCGTACAGTTAGAAGGAGACTATGTTGAAAACCCCCGAGTACTATTTGGACGGGTTACAGAGATGGGAGCATCGCTGGGAGAAGTGTGTAGAGTTACAAGGAGACTATGTAGAAAACCGCCGAGTACTATTTGGACGTGTTACAGAGATGGGAGCATCACTGGGAGAAGTGCGTAGAGTTACAAGGAGACAATGTAGAAAACCGCCGAGTACTATTTGGACGGGTTACAGAGATGGGAACATCGCTGGGAGAAGTGTGTAGAGTTACAAGGAGACTATGTAGAAAACCGCCGAGTACTATTTGGACGTGTTACAGAGATGGGAGCATCACTGGGAGAAGTGTGTAGAGTTACAAGGAGACTATGTAGAAAAACGCCGAGTACTATGTGGACGGGTTACAGAGATGGGAGTATCGCTGGGAGAAGTGCGTAGAGTTACAAGGAGACAATGTAGAAAACCGCCGAGTACTATGTGGACGGGTTACAGAGATGGGAGTATCGCTGGGAGAAGTGCGTAGAGTTACAAGGAGACTATGTAGAAAAACGCCGAGTACTATGTGGACGGGTTACAGAGATGGGAGCATCACTGGGAGAAGTGCGTAGAGTTACAAGGAGACAATGTAGAAAACCGCCGAGTACTATTTGGACGGGTTACAGAGATGGGAACATCGCTGGGAGAAGTGTGTAGAGTTACAAGGAGACTATGTAGAAAACCGCCGAGTACTATTTGGACGTGTTACAGAGATGGGAGCATCACTGGGAGAAGTGTGTAGAGTTACAAGGAGACTACGTAGAAAAACGCCGAGTACTATGTGGACGTGTTACAGAGATGGGAGTATCACTGGGAGAAGTGTGTAGAGTTACAAGGAGACTATGTAGAAAAACGCCGAGTACTATTTGGACGTGTTACAGAGATGGGAGCATCACTGGGAGAAGTGTGTAGAGTTACAAGGAGACTATGTAGAAAACCGCCGAGTACTATTTGGACGTGTTACAGAGATGGGAGCATCACTGGGAGAAGTGTGTAGAGTTACAAGGAGACTATGTAGAAAAACGCCGAGTACTATTTGGACGGGTTACAGAGATGGGAGTATCACTGGGAGAAGTGTGTAGAGTTACAAGGAGACTATGTAGAAAACCGCCGAGTACTATTTGGACGTGTTACAGAGATGGGAGTATCACTGGGAGAAGTGTGTAGAGTTACAAGGAGACTATGTAGAAAACCGCCGAGTACTATTTGGACGTGTTACAGAGATGGGAGCATCACTGGGAGAAGTGTGTAGAGTTACAAGGAGACTATGTAGAAAAACGCCGAGTACTATGTGGACGTGTTACAGAGATGGGAGTATCGCTGGGAGAAGTGCGTAGAGTTACAAGGAGACTATGTAGAAAAACGCCGAGTACTATTTGGACGGGTTACAGAGATGGGAACATCGCTGGGAGAAGTGCGTACAGTTAGAAGGAGACTATGTTGAAAAATAAAACAAATAAAAAAAATGAATTCTGAAAAAATGTCTTTTATCTTTATTAGATCGAAAACTTTCTAGACCACCCTCGTAAGGAAGCGAAGCAATCATCAGACAATGGGTCGCGTCCGGAGAATCTTCTCCAAAGAAGGGAAATACCATCCCATTGACCGGAACACTGATTGCGACGACTTTTAGAATGTGAAGGTTGTCATGCTCTTCTTGGAAAAAGGAAACAGATTGCTGGTCCTGATTAGACAAGAGGTTGGAGACCTGACGAAACACGGGCTGTTTTATCACAACGCACCAGCACATTTAGCCGATGTTGTCGCCGCCAAGCTGCATTTGGCTCCCTGCGATTTCTCTTTGTTCCCAAATAAAATTTAGATCAAATTAGGAGACGTGACTTATTTCGAGGATCTTGTATCAGAGGGAAGATCCGCGACACCTGGTTCATCATGCGGTTTCCATGAGATACCTATGTGATTTTTTAGTAGATACTCCTAACGCAAGTTGGCAGAACGAGAACAACGTTTAACTGTGCATTGACTCAGCAGCTTAATATAACATGACATGACCTTCGGTTTCTTTCCAAATTGCTGCCAAAGAGGTGAGCACACAGAAATGTACCTTGGCCCTTACAAATAACAGCGGTTTACCCTCAACTAAGAAAAAAGAGTGGAGTCATTGTCTTCTTTATGAAAACACAACACCAAAATTACCTCCAACCCCAACGAAGTACCCCTATAGGGCATTGCACCTACATGTGTATAGGGGGAATCCCACCTCATGTCCAAGAACTGCTAACGATTCTTCCTTCTTTGGGCTGACTGACTAAATTTACATCACTTTCTCCATTCCTGCACACTTATTGCTGTATCTACTTCAAGATAAACATTATCTTATTGTAGTTACAAGGGGATACAGTAGACTTTAAGTGATAGTCAAATGTTTTATATACATGACTTTCTCTACTCTTGTACAAACACTTATTGCTCTATGTACTTCAAGATACACATTATCTTATTGTAGTTACAAGGGAATACAGTAGACTTTAAGTGATAGTCAAATGTTTATATACATGACTTTCTCTACTCTTGTACAAACACTTATTGCTCTATCTACTTCAAGATAAACATTATCTTATTGTAGTTACAAGGGAATACAGTAGACTTTAAGTGATAGTCAAATGTTTATATACATGACTTTCTCTACTCTTGTACAAACACTTATTGCTCTACCTACTTCAAGATAAACATTATCTTATTGTAGTTACAAGGGAATACAGTAGACTTTAAGTGATAGTCAAATGTTTATATACATGACTTTCTCTACTCTTGTACAAACGCTTATTGCTCTATCTACTTCAAGATAAACATTATCTTATTGTAGTTACAAGGGAATACAGTAGACTTTAAGTGATAGTCAAATGTTTTATATACATGACTTTCTCTACTCTTGTACAAACACTTATTGCTCTATCTACTTCAAGATAAACATTATCTTATTGTAGTTACAAGGGAATACAGTAGACTTTAAGTGATAGTCAAATGTTTTATATACATGACTTCCTCTACTCTTGTACAAACACTTATTGCTCTATCTACTTCAAGATAAACATTATTTTATTGTAGGTACAAGGGAATACAGTAGGCTTTAAGTGATAGTCAAATGTTTATATACATGACTTTCTCTACTCTTGTACAAACACTTATTGTTCTATCTACTTCAAGATAAACATTATCTAATTGTAGTTACAAGGGAATACAGTAGACTTTAAGTGATAGTCAAATGTTTTATATACATGACTTTCTCTACTCTTGTACAAACACTTATTGCTCTATCTACTTCAAGATAAACATTATTTTATTGTAGGTACAAGGGAATACAGTAGGCTTTAAGTGATAGTCAAATGTTTTAAATAGCTCCTTATGTGATGCCTGTATGGCCAAGAGATAAATGGACTTCCTATTAGAGAAACGTATATTAACAAGGTATATTCCGGAAGTGGTACACTCCGCAACAAATCTATTTGATATAAATTGTGTTTTAACAAGATATACATTTGTTGTGTAATAATATTTTGTCTATCTCTTACAGTTTATCAGTTATACAAAAGTCATTCAGAATGAAGAGAACTTCTGAGGACATTTAGAGAAAATTTAAGGTATACATTTAATTTTTTATAAAAGTTTATTAAACATACAATAGTATTTTAATAAAACTCTTAGCCATTTTTGAGAAAAGAATCTTTATAACATTTTCCATTTAAATTAGTATTTAAATGAGAGAATGCTGAGCTTTTGAAATATTTTCACTGGTAAGGTTTTTATGTTAAAATACTTAAGCTTTGGTCAAATAGGAAGTCATTTCATTTTTGTCTCTTGTAGCCATTGGAATGTCAAATTACGTAACGATCAAATTTCAAGCTACCACTTAAAACCTACTGCATTCTTATTGTACCCGTAAGGAAGTGTGTAGTAAAAATCACTGTTATACGAGGGCTGTTCAATAAAGAATGATCATAATTTTTATACTGTTATTTTTTGCACTAAAATTCAATCTTATTATATTCTGTTAGCTTAATGTGAAACAAACATGCCGTAGTAGTTTCATTGTGGTACTCCTGGTTCCCGTATCGCCTACCACTGCAATGGAGATAACATGCAGTTAAAGTTGATGTTAGAGGAAGATCCGGAGTTTCTTTCAAACGTAATCACTGCTGATAAAACTTGGCTACATCATTTTGATCCTGAGAGCAAACAGCAAAGCTCAGTGTGGAAATCTCCTTCATCACCAACCCCCCCCCCCCCAAATATCAAAAGTGGTTACTTCTGCTGGAAAAGTTATGGTCATCTCATTCTTTGATATTGATGGAATGGTTTATCAGCATGTTGTACCTGCACACACATCAGTAACTGGACAATACTACAGGGATGTCCTGAAAACATTGCAAGTCCATATCAGGCGCAAAAGACCACATTTACGTGAAGCAGGCTGGATGTTGCACCACGATAATGCGCGGCCGCATATTGCCAATGTTGTTGCTGAATATATTGCAAAAATCAACGTGAAGTGCATCCCTCACCCTCCCTATAGTCCAGATTTAGCCCAATGTGACTTTTGTCTGTTTCCTAACTTGAAGAGACGCCTTCGTGGGAGGCATTATCCATCATCAGAAGCAGTGGTGAAGGCTGCGGAGGCGATTTTGAAGGATCTCTCAAAAAATGGTTTCCAGCATGTCTTTGAAGACCGACAGAAACGTTGGGACAAGTGCATCGCATTCAGGGGAGACCATTTTGAGAAGGGCCATCAAAATTATGAGGATGAGTGAAAGTACGTTGCCAAAAAAAAAAAAAAAAAAAAATCATTCTTTATTGAACAGCCCTCGTACATCTACACAAACTCCAGAACGACTAGGATCACCCAGTCCGAAATCGATCTTCTAACCTCTGGACTCTGAATCCAGAGGCAGTCCGCACTATTGCTCAGCCAGGAAACTGCCAACACTGTAACCTTCACTTCTAGTTCAAGTGTAAGAAGCCATTCACAATGACAAACGGCTGTGATACTCGTACACAAGACAAGAAAGGTTATTGTACATTAATCAATGTGCAGCGGAGGGGATAACGACCCGGAAGTGACGTTAGTAAGTGCAGACACGACGCCTATAGCTGACCGGTCTAGAGGGCGAAATGCTTTTGAGCAAAACTGGGACAAAAACAAAAAGATTAAGTACGGAGTATCTTTCGAAAGTGAAAAGGAAGTAAGGAAAAGAGTAAAATAACGGAAAGTAAATAAAAAATGTGTAGTGGTTAACGCCCACTTTTACTACGTGCGGCAAAACCGGAGATTTTGGAGAAAATCCACCCCAGCACTGTGTGGTCCACCACAAATCTCACTTTGCGGTCGCCTGGGATCGAACCCGGACTGCCTTGGTGAGAGTCGAGCGGTCTAACTCAGTCACCGCAACGGTATATAGCAAATACTTATTACATAATAAATATAACCCATGGCACGACAGCCCTTAGAGGGCCAAGGCCTACCAACCCGACTGCCGGCCTCACGGCCACTTACGCACGGCAGAGGTGGACGATCATCCAACCGCTACGGCGAGATGTGGTCTGCATCTTAGCATCCCCCAGCCGGAATGTTGGTTTTCGTGACCAAGGCCGCTTACCTAGCGTAAGCTCCTCACTTTCCTCACGATGCTGATGTGGGCACCGGTCCTACACCCGGGACCTAAAATCCGCACCCTATGGGTGGGATCGAACCCGGGCCGCTTTCCGTGACCAGGGACCAAGGCATGCTGCCTTAGTCCGCTACGCCACGGCGCAGGACATAGCAAATACTTAGGTCATTCAATAATTAGTGGCAACATTTGAATTAACGACAAATAAAACTTTTTGGAGCAGACGCCTTATTGAGTGCTTAGAAGTAATCCCCAACATGAAGAACTCCCCTCCACACATCAGAGCCGACACAGCTTCTTGTTGTCCTAATATTCCAACAGATTGCTCTACTGCTGCTATAATTGTCTGGTTCTAAAGCGAACTCCACTAGCTGGTCATTTCATTTCCTCAAAAAAGTCGAAATAACATGGCTTGGAGGATGCTCCAGAATTTCCCAGTTCCAACTGTGAAGTAAATTAACAAGGGCAGATGTGTGAGTGAACATCATCATGTAACAAAATGGCATGAGAATTCGGGAGATTTGGATGTTTTCTATGCATAAACAGTTGTAAATGGTGTTCCATAAAGTGACTGTAATATGCACCATTCACACAATTTCCTTGAGGAACTGAATGAGTGATGAGAACAGTTAAGCGCAGAGGATCTACCCAAAAGTCCGAAGACCTTGGCCTCCTTCTACCCGGGAGTGATGGAAAACTCTGGGGCTCTTTCCATAGGGCAATAACTGTTTTCCTAAAAAGCCCCATGGACAACAACGTCAAGACGGCATGGAAGTGGATACGCCACTTACGCGCGTCAACCCCGCAGGGAACACTACCGAAAACCTCGGTGGGGCCACCTGGTGATCTAGCACACCTACTAGCTCTGCAGGCTGGTACCCGAGACTTTTTAGGCAACCCTCTGCCCCCTCCGGGCGGCCGTAGCCTGGTAATCTAGCACACCTTCTACTAGCTCTGCAGGCTAGTACCCTGGACTTTTTAGGCAACCCTCTGCCCCCTCCGGGCGGCCGTAGCCTGGTAATCTAGCACACCTTCTACTAGCTCTGCAGGCTAGTACCCGGGACTTTTTAGGCAACCCTCTGCACCCTCCGGGAGGCGGTAGCCTGGTGACCTAGCACGCCTTCTACTAGCTCTGCAGGCTAGTACCCGGGGCGTCTTAGGCAACCCTCTGCACCCTCCGGGCGGCCGTAGCCTGGTGACCTAGCACACCTTCAACTAGCTCTGCAGGCTAGTACCCGGGACTTTTTAGGCAACCCTCTGCACCCTCCGGGAGGCCGTAGCCTGGTGACCTAGCACACCTACTAGCTCTGCAGGCTAGTACCCGGGACGTCTTAGGCAACCCTCTGCACCCTCCGGGCGGCCGTAGCCTGGTGACCTAGCACACCTTCTACTAGTTCTGCAGGCTAGTACCCGGGACTTTTTAGGCAACCCTCTACCCCCTCCGGGCGGCCGTAGCCTGGTGACCTAGCACACCTACTAGCTCTGCAGGCTAGTACCCGGGACTTTTTAGGCAACCCTCTGCACCCTCCGGGCGGCCGTAGCCTGGTGACCTAGCACACCTTCTACTAGCTCTGCAGGCTAGTACCCGGGACTTATGAGGCAACCCTCTGCACCCTCCGGGCGGCCGTAGCCTGGTGACCTAGCACACCTACTAGCTCTGCAGGCTAGTACCCGGGACTTATGAGGCAACCCTCTGCACCCTCCGGGCGGCCGTAGCCTGGTGACCTAGCACACCTTCTACTAGCTCTGCAGGCTAGTACCCGGGACTTTTTAGGCAACCCTCTACCCCCTCCGGGCGGCCGTAGCCTGGTGACCTAGCACACCTACTAGCTCTGCAGGCTAGTACCCGGGACTTTTTAGGCAACCCTCTGCACCCTCCGGGCGGCCGTAGCCTGGTGACCTAGCACACCTTCTACTAGCTCTGCAGGCTAGTACCCGGGACTTTTTAGGCAACCCTCTACCCCCTCCGGGCGGCCGTAGCCTGGTGATCTAGCACACCTTCTACTAACTCTGCAGGCTAGTACCCGGGACTTTTTAGGCAACCCTCTACCTCCTCCGGGTGGCCGTAGCCTGGTGATCTAGCACACCTTCTACTAACTCTGCAGGCTAGTACCCGGGACTTTTTAGGCAACCCTCTACCTCCTCCGGGTGGCCGTAGCCTGGTGATCTAGCACACCTTCTACTAGCTCTGCAGGCTAGTACCCGGGACTTTTTAGGCAACCCTCTACCCCCTCCGGGCGGCCGTAGCCTGGTGACCTAGCACACCTTCTACTAGCTCTGCAGGCTAGTACCCGGGACTTTTTAGGCAACCCTCTGCACCCTCCGGGAGGCCGTAGCCTGGCCGGAGGTACCCAATTCCCCGTGGGTGTCGGCAACACACTGCCCCCGAGTCCAACCCAATCCGAACAACTCCCCGACGGGAGGGGCTCGGCAGTTCGGCCCGAGGTTCCTCTGGTAACGTCAGAGGTACCACGAGCGCTAAGGGTCCGCAGCGCCCGCACTAAAGCAGCTGAAGGGGGCGGATCCCCTCCACTACGGGAGTGATAAGAACACGTCAAAATCATAAGAAACAATGAACATGATTTTAAGTGAATGCTGTCCTCTTCGATACTTTTTTTCGTCGTCGTGAATTAATGTGCCGTCACTCATTTGATTGTCTTTAATTTTGGTTGCTAGCATCGAACCCGGGTTTCATCTAATGTTATGATACGTCGAAAAAACGCTCGCCTTCACGTTCATAGCATTCTAAGTGTAATCTCGCTGTTTCCATCCTCTGTCACATTGTTTCCTCTGTAAGATTGTGTGGAACCCATAGAGCGCAGATTTTCCTCATCTTTAACATTTTTTTTTTAATTTTACGACCCCCAACGTTAAGTCATATCGGACGGTGAATGAAATGGGTGAAATGATGCTCATATGTGTCCAGGGTCCATGGAGCTACCCAACATTCGTCTGTGAGGATAAGGGAAAACCCCGGAAAACCCTTATCCAGGTAACTCACCCGGCCGAGATTCGAACTCGGGACCTCTTGAACGTGAGGCAGACATGCTACCATCTACGCTACGAGGCGGGCTCTTAAATATGTGGAGAATCGTATCAGGAGCAACTCCAACTTCCCTTGTTAGTTCAATACAAGTTCAACAACGATGTTCTTCCAGCAGTGCTCTAACATCACTTGCTGATTGCGGTCTGCCAGCTCCACGTCTTCCCATCGTCTACAAAATGTATTCGCCCACCTAGTCACGGTACGATATGGTAAAGACTGTCTTCCACAAACTTCCAATAATCCTGTATGACATTGTCGAGCATTGATACCTCTTTGTTCCTATTTACAGCACTAAGGATAACAACCTGCAATTAAACTTACTAAAAATGTCTTATTAAATAAAATTGTCTTCAAACTCACAGCTAACAAACATTAGATAGATGCTCTCATTTTTCAGTGTTATCAGCTTTCATGATTTACCACTGACAGCGCCAAATGCAGGCAGTGTTGCCACTAATTTTTGAATGACCCACGTAGTGTAAAGAAGGAACAATTGCAAAGACGAAAGGTCAGGGTTCCAAGTTCAAGGACAGTCCAAAATGTATAAGATTAGAACCAAATTCACCTCATTCAAGAGATACCTGATTACAAAAAGCTGCTGTTTCACAAAAAGGCAGTTAGCGAATCAACACATGGCGAGGAAAAGCTGATGACACAACCACCACGCAATGACAATTGTCCAGTTTGACGTTCACGATACGAGCAGAAAGTAGAACCAAACACTTACAGTGGCCGACATAAGTATTCGAACATTAACATATTTATTACTTATATTCTTTTAAAGCTACGAGGAGTAAGCATACGTAACTAAAACGGGTACAAAATAAACTTGTCTTCCATTAAACATATAAACTCGTAAATAACAACTGAAACTAATTTGCACTACAAGGAGAAATAAAACGGTTACTTTACATCTGGACATAAGTATTCGAACAGAGAACAGCTAGTATTTAGCTATCATCCCCTTTCTTTGAATTACTGCTGATAATTGTTTGGACATTGTTTAGTGACTGCAGAGTCCATATTTCTCCACTCTGTTGGAAGTTCTTTCATATGGTCCTTGCTTTCTCACACGCTCCTCGAGTTCCTTCCAGATGTTCTCTATAGGATTTAAATCTGGAGATTGGGACGGTATCTTCAAAGTGTGAGGAGTGTTGTACACGATCCAAAGCCTTACAATTTCAGCAGTATGCTTTGGATGATTGTCCTGCTGGAGGTAATAATCATACCCTAATCCCAGCTTCTCTGCACTCTTTTTATGATTGTTTTCAAGAATCCTCTTGTATTCAAATTTGACCATGATCCCATCTATGAACACCAGTTCCCCAAAGCCAGATGAAGCTGCACAGCCCCATACCATCACATTACTGTCACCATGTTTCACTGTAGCTTACCATGTTCTTTGGTTCCCATTCTGTATTTGGCAGTCTTCACACTTTAAGACGTCCATCACTCTTATATAAGCAGAATTTGCTCTCATCCGATCAGAGAACCTTATCCCAGAATTCTGTTGGTTTGACCACGTACTGTTTAGCAAATTCTATACGCTTTTTCTTATTCACCTTATTAACAAATGGTTTCTTCCTAGGAACGCGGGCATTGTACCCGGTACTATTTAAAACCCGTTCAACTGTTCTGGTGTGAACCACAGTGCCAGAATATTGCTCAAGCCTTCCTTTAATCTCCGATGCAGTAACTCTCGGATTCTGCTTCACCATTTTTATTATTTGCCTCCTGTCTCTGGTGGTGAGTTTAGAAGGAGCACCATTCCTAAGTTTATTTACAACAATATTTGTCTGTTTGAAATGTCGAGTTATGCACAACGCTGTAATTTTGCTTCTGTTAATGGTTTTGGCAATTTCAGAGAGAGATTTGTTTTATCTGTACATATTTATCAGGATATTCCTCTCTGTCACCGTTGTCTCCTTACCTTTACGTCCCACATTACCTGTGAGTTCACAATCGGATGAATAACTTTGAGCACACTGTCTCGAGGCATAGCATAAACACAACTGCTATCTGGTAGGAGCGTGTAGGGTACCTTTCTCTCTGTTAAATTGGGTACGTTCGAATACCTATGTCCTCCAATAAAAGGGACAATAGAATAAATACAGTACAGATTGTGTAATAAATACATGCAAAGTGATATTTTAAATGTTGTTTCAGAGACACAAAAGGTTAATGTTTACATGTTTAAGAATTCAGCGCTGCCAAATAAATATTAGAGTTTTTGTAGCTCGTGCAATGTTACATGTTATGTCGGCCTCTGTACATGCAGAAAACAGAGGCTGTGGCGCGCGAACGTTCGCTCCCACCTAAGGAGTTGTTGAAAGTCTAACCACAGATAACGACACTTCTAATCGCCTTGAACATTATCAAGTCTTTTTTTATTATCCATCGATCAGCAAGTATGCTTTACAGGTGTTTGTTATGAGAAACTTAGTAACAGTACACCTAACAATTGAGGAAATGCAGTTAAGTCACTTAACTGTAAAAGCAAGCAGTGTAAAAGCGGAAAACGGAGGTATTTATATCAATTTAGTTATTTCCCTTTGTACAAACTTAAAATTAATCTTTATTTTCTAATGTTACCTGCAATGCACAGCAGACTTTAAAAGAAATGTTTGTTTCTGCGGGGAATACTAAACACTCTTGAGTGTGTAACTCGACAGAGCGTTGAGGCTGGTTACCTTCAGGTAAGCAGCGCTGTGATCGTCTCTTATCTGGTCGATTAGAGTGAAATATCAGTAAGTTTACGTACAGTAATTTACGAAACACAAATAGAGCGATTGGAAGCTGCGTGTGTCTACATATGTTTTTTTCGCACATTGCTGTCCAGAAGACATGATTATATCTGAACAGACTATACATACACTGGACTCGCCGTGCATGTGCGATAAGCTGAGGTGGACATCTACGTTGCCAATTTTTGTCGATACACCTTCTCGCTTTGCCATGTAGTATATTTCATGTATTTAACTAACAAGAATAAATATGCTTTTACTAAGCACCCCAAATAATACATCTTTAGTAGATTAATTAATGCATAGGAAGCCCGTCTCGGTAGCGTGGTGGTAGCATGTCTGCCTCACGTTCAAGAGGTCCCGAGTTCGAATCTCGGTCACGGTGATTTACTTGGATAAGGGTTTTTCCGGGGTTTTCCCTTATCCTGAAAGACGACTGTCTGGTAACTAAGCTCTATATACCCTGTACTCATTTGAACATCATTTCATTCATCGTCCGATATGACTTAACGTTGGAGGACGTAAATTACAAAAAAACATGGTGTTACCCAAGCGGTAAACTCACGATGCCGATCAAAAATGTAGGCCGGTGGAGGGAGGGGAGACCACAGGGGTAGCTGAGTCTTCGTTTCCCCCCTCCTCCTGCTGCCCGAAGGAGGGCGAAGCTTCGAGAATGTTTTCCCCCTCCATAAAAGGAAATCTCGGGAAACTTCGGGCCGCGATCAATACAAGCGAGGCGACAGTGAGTTGTGTTGAGTGTGTCTTGGCGAGCAGTAGTATAAGGCGCGCCGAGTGTACGTGGAAAGACGAACTGGTTTAGTTGTAATTGTGTACATTACGAAATTGTAATTGTGACATTGGAATAAGGTGGAAATAAAGAACATTTTTGAGTGGTGTAATTGAACTTTTTAATTTTACGAACCCACAAAGTCACAATAGGAATACCTCCTCCTGATGGTACGTAAATATATTGCATAGAAAGTGACAGTTAACTGCTTAAGAATTAAATGGACACTTACACGAAAAATAAATGAATGTGGGTGTGAAGTCAAAAGTGCTTTGATTTTTCAAACATTTTGTTTAATGGCGATAACCATTAGTCAGAAAAAAGATATGGTCGAATTAGTTCAAGCGTGTGGAAACATTAAGGTAGCTACGAGAACATCTTAAACTGATAAGTTGTCCGGTAATTTATTTTACTAAAACTAAACGAAATTTGAGGATAAGTCCGATAGAAGTGATTAGTACCATGTTGTTGCAGCTGGCGTTTAAAGTCAAGCGATGTGTGATTAAAAAAAGTCACCACTGTGTATATTTCAACTATTGCTTTCATTCACCGTCGGCTATCTCCAATAGCTTGTTAAAGGACAAGGGGGGAGGGGCGAAATACAGACAGTCCGTCTAGGTAGCGTAGATCTTAGCGTGTCTACCTTACATTCAAGAGGTACCGAACAGGATCTCAGGGCGAGTTATCTAAATAAGGTGTTTTCCCAGGTTTTCCTTATCCTGAAATATGATATCTGGTAACTAAGCTCTATGTATTCTCTACTTTTTGAACATTATTTCATTCATCGTCCGATATGACAACGTTGGAAGTACTTTCATTAATTTAAAAAATAGGATAAAAATAAACTACTTTTCGAGTCGACATGAAAAATTCAATGCCATGGTCGGGATTTGAACCACGGATCTACTGGTTTCCGTCCAGTCGCTCTTACCCATTGAGCTACCATGACCAATTTATTCTTCAATTGACACGTATATTTCCCCGGTAGACCACTAGGGGCTCTCGCACCCGAGATACACCGTTTGTGGTGACCTAATATCGTAAGTACTTGAGTCCCTGGCTTCATCATTTAACTCTTATTATTTAAATTAATTGGTGTAAATTAATCATTTCTTCAAACTAGCCGTATAAAATGATTAATTTCCATCAACTAACTTAAACTACTTTCAATTTGAGAAAAGTAGAGGTACTGGACTTTGAAGAGAGTGAGAGTCATGCATTCTAACCACTCAGCCACGGCACGGCCTTTGCTTCTACTAGATCTACATTTGCTGTGTAAGTAATCTTTTGTCTATCTCTTACAGTTTATCAGTTATACGAACGAAGAGAACTTCTGAGGACATTCACAGAAAATAAAAGGTATACATTTCATTTGTGGAAACGTTGAGTCAGACTGAAAAATTCAATGCCATAGCCGGGATTTGAACCACGGATCTTCTGGTTTCCGTCCAGCCGCACTACCATTGTGCTACTATGGCCAACGTGCCGATATGACATTAAATTCTCCAACTGACTCGTATTTTCCCGGTAAACCACAGGAGTTCTCATAAACACATGAGACAACTACCTTAATGGCGAGAGAGAGAACTCTAAAGTGGTTTACCGGGAAAATACGAGTCAGTTGGAGAATTTAATGTCATATCGGCACGTTGGCCATAGTAGCACAATGGTAGTGCGGCTGGACGGAAACCAGAAGATCCGTGGTTCAAATCCCGGCTATGGCATTGAATTTTTCAGTCTGACTCAACGTTTCCACAATTTAGCCTACACACGGCCAGTGTGAAAGAATAATTAATTTCCATACATTTCATTTGTCAAGAAAATATATAAACATGTGGTATTTTTTACTTAATTGACGGAATTTAATCATTTCTTCATATTAGCCGTATACTAAGGCTAAGGTTGTTGATAGAGTCAACATGAAAAATTCAATGCCATGACCGGGATTTGAAACACGGATCTCCTGGTTTCCATCCTGTCGCTCTAACCCATTGGGCTACCATGGTCAACGTACCGTCCTGACATTAAATTCTCCAGTTGACTCGTATATTTCCCGGTAGAGCACTAGGGGCTCTCCCATCCGAGATACACCGTTTGTGGCGACTTACTATCGTAAGTACTTAAGTCCCAGGCTTCATCATTTAACTCTTATTATTTTAGTTAATTGATGGAAATTAATGATTTCTTCCTAGTGGTGTACCGGGGAAATGTAGGAGTCAAATGGAGAATTTAATGTCAGGACGGCACGTTGGCCATGGTAACTCAATGGGTTAGAGCGACTGGGCGGAAACCAAGATATCCGTAGTTCAAATCTCGGCAATGGCATTGAATTTTTCATGTTGACTATCTATATGTGGTATTTTAATTTAAACTTTAAAAGACACTTTTGAGGCAAAACTTTCGAAAATGATTCCACAAAAAGGGTAGTTTGTGGTGGAGGGACATTCTTGATGTACCAACTTTTCATTTTTGAGTCCATAGATAAACATGGACTTATTTCTAGAAACTGCTCTATCAGATCGGACGAAAATGCGGCATTGACATTTCTGGTGGAATACAATACTGCAAGTACCTAGTTAACATCTAACTACTTCCAACATTTCCCATTGACGTAGGCCGTTCCTTCGCGATTAAACAGGTCAATGGAACACACTTCCTTAGATAGGTATGTCTAGAGCACTAAAATTATCTTCTTGTACCATGCCATATTCCAACAAATAATCACATCATATTTTCTTCTTCTCATTCTCAGTTTCCCTAAACATCTCTCAGATCTCTAGGCTGTTCAATCTCTACAACCAAAACATTCTGCTATATTGACAAAGTCTTCCTTACGTAGTAGCGCTATGAAGGTTAACAAGTTGTTTTCCAAATTACTTACGTAATCCAGGGAACCAACTGGTCCAAAAGTCGAGCCAGTGCTTCGTAAAGAACGTATACTTCAGTATTAAGTAACGTTATCAGTTTTGTCCTTTTCTTTCATTTTACTTTCTGTACGACGTGTAGTAAGTAAGGGAACCTCTTATGCATTGTGTCCATGTATGTGTGAACAGCAAAACTCAATACCAAAGAGTACACTTCACGAAGATTTTTATGCAAAAGTTTGCAGTTTTAGTTTGATAAATGCAACGGGCGACGAACTTCAACCCTGGCCATGAAAGTGCTGGTGCCAAGAGACGCCAACTTCTATCTGGCAGACCAGCCCAGACTTTGGCTATCACAGCCAACAAAACTAAAATATTTCGCAACAAAAACCCGTGTTTCTTCTTCCAAGCGCTTTCGCTCCCAAATCTACTGGTTCTTTGCCCAATACAGTACAGTATTCCACGTGTCGTCTGTCTAATGGCAACTTAATATTTGCATTTAACACCACGAAGATTCACAAGAATATTCCTCCACCCCAGACCGCTCTTTACATGAAAAATTATTTTATCTACTTTGTTACAAAATGAAAAGTATCGAAACGCCTACTCTACCTGACTCAGTGAAGTTAAGTTTAAAATTAATTTCATGCAAATACACAACTACATAGGTGCTCTGAAAGTTTCCGACCTAATAAGGATACAATATGTTTTTTTTTCTTCAGATTTTTATATATCAACGTAGTCTCCTTGTAACTCTACACACTTCTCTCAGCGATGCTCTCATCTCTGTAACCCGTCCAAATAGTACTCGGCGTTTTTCAACATAGTCTCCTTGTAACTCTACACACTTCTCTCAGCGATGCTCCCATCTCTGTAACACGTCCAAATAGTACTCGGCGTTTTACAACATAGTCTCCTTGTAACTCTACACACTTCTCTCATCGATGCTCCCATCTCTATAACCCGTCCAAATAGTACTCGGCGTTTTTCAACATAGTCTCCTTGTAACTCTACACACTTCTCTCAGCGATGCTTCCATCTCTGTAACACGTCCAAATAGTACACGGCGTTTTTCAACATTGTCTCCTTGTAACTCTACACACTTCTCCCACCGATGCTCCCATCTCTGTAACCTGTCCAAATAGTACTCGGCGTTTTTCAACATAGTCCCCTTGTAACTCTACACACTTCTCCCACCGATGCTCCCATCTCTGTAACCTGTCCAAATAGTACTCGGCGTTTTTCAACATAGTCTCCTTGTAACTCTACACACTTCTCCCACCGATGCTCCCATCTCTGTAACACGTCCAAATAGTACTCGGCGTTTTTCAACATAGTCTCCTTGTAACTCTACACACGTCTCCCAGCGATGCTCCCATGTCCGTAACCTGTCCAAATAGTACTCGGCGTTTTTCAACATAGTCTCCTTGTAACTCTACACACTTCTCCCACCGATGCTCCCATCTCTGTAACACGTCCAAATAGTACTCGAAGTTTTTCAACATAGTCTCCTTGTAACTCTACACACTTCTCCCACCGATGCTCCCATCTCTGTAACACGTCCAAATAGTACTCGGCGTTTTTCAACATAGTCTCCTTGTAACTCTACACACTTCTCCCAGCGATGTTCTCATCTCTGTAACACGTCCAAATAGTACTCGGCGTTTTTCAACATAGTCTCCTTGTAACTCTACACACTTCTCCCACCGATGCTCCCATCTCTGTAACCTGTCCAAATAGTACTCGGCGTTTTTCAACATAGTCTCCTTGTAACTCTACACACTTCTCCCAGTGATGCTCCCATCTCTGTAACACGTCCAAATAGTACTCGGCGTTTTTCAACATAGTCTCCTTGTAACTCTACACACTTCTCCCACCGATGCTCCCATCTCTGTAACCCGTCCAAATAGTACTCGGCGTTTTTCAACATAGTCTCCTTGTAACTCTACACACTTCTCCCACCGATGCTCCCATCTCTGTAACACGTCCAAATAGTACTCGGCGTTTTTCAACATAGTCTCCTTGTAACTCTACACACGTCTCCCAGCGATGCTCCCATCTCTGTAACCTGTCCAAATAGTACTCGGCGTTTTTCAACATAGTCTCCTTGTAACTCTACACACTTCTCCCACCGATGCTCCCATCTCTGTAACACGTCCAAATAGTACTCGGCGTTTTTCAACATAGTCTCCTTGTAACTCTACACACTTCTCCCACCGATGCTCCCATCTCTGTAACACGTCCAAATAGTACTCAGCGTTTTTCAACATAGTCTCCTTGTAACTCTACACACTTCTCCCAGCGATGTTCTCATCTCTGTAACACGTCCAAATAGTACTCGGCGTTTTTCAACATAGTCTCCTTGTAACTCTACACACTTCTCCCAGCGATGCTCCCATCTCTGTAACCTGTCCAAATAGTACTCGGCGTTTTTCAACATAGTCTCCTTGTAACTCTACACACTTCTCCCAGTGATGCTCCCATCTCTGTAACACGTCCAAATAGTACTCGGCGTTTTTCAACATAGTCTCCTTGTAACTCTACACACTTCTCCCACCGATGCTCCCATCTCTGTAACCCGTCCAAATAGTACTCGGCGTTTTTCAACATAGTCTCCTTGTAACTCTACACACTTCTCCCAGTGATGCTCCCATCTCTGTAACACGTCCAAATAGTACTCGGCGTTTTTCAACATAGTCTCCTTGTAACTCTACACACTTCTCCCAGCGATGCTCCCATCTCTGTAACCCGTCCAAATAGTACTCGGCGTTTTTCTCTGCAAAATAATTGTTCACGAATGTGATTGTCTCTTCATTTGACGAAAATCTCTGTCCGAGCGCAATTTTCAGATAAGGGAACAAAAAGAAGTCGCTTGGGGCAAGATCTGCTGAGTCAAGCAGTTCAAACCGTAATTCGTGGATTTTAGTCATTGCAACCGCTGAGGTGTGAGACGGTCCGTTGTCTTGGTAAAACAGGATTTTATTTTTCTGCAAGTTCTGCCTTCAGCTTGTCAAGTAATGATGCGTAGTATGCTTCGGTAATAGTTTTTCCTCTTTGAAGATAATCGATTAAAATAACTCCATGACTATCCCAAAAAAACAGTCACCATCACTTTCCTAGCCGAAAAAAGTTATTTATTTTTTATTTTTTATTTTTGGAACAGGTTTCGCCTTTGTAGTCCACTGTTTGGATTGTATTTTTGTTTCGGGTGTATAATGGTGTATCCGAGTTTCATCTACAGTAATTAATCGGCGCCAAAATTGGATTTATTGCGCCTAAACTGCGCCAACAGAGCGTTGGAAATGTTCATTCGAACACGTTTTTCGTCTAACGTGAGCAAACGCGACACCCAACGCGCGGACAGCTTTCTCATGTCTAAATGTTGATTTAAAGTGACAAACGCGATCTTTTGACATGTTTACAGCCTCTGCTATCTCTCTCACTTTAATTCGGCGGTTGTCTAGCACCATTTGGTGAACTTCGTGAACTTTGGCGATGTAGTTGCAGTTTTCGGACGTCCTGAACGTTCAAGGTCTCCCAAGCTCTTACGGCCACGTTTAAATTCAGCTGCCCATAATTTCACTGTGGTAAATGATGGTGCAGAGTCCGTATACACGGAATCTAACCCATCTTTGATTTGCATAGGCGTATCGTCTTTCAAAAACAAATAATGAATGACAGCTTGATACTCGTTTTTGTCCATTTTCATAAAAACATTCGCATCAACTCACTCAAACGACTGTTACACAACTGAGCATCCAAAATGACTGAAACTTTTTGTGAATAACTGTCAACAAATCAACAACGGAATTTACTAGCTTTTATTTACGAATGCTGCCATCATGTTGAGGTCGGAAACTTTCCAGACCACACTCATAAAACTTCAAAGCAAATGAAATTTAATATTTGTTGTATACATTTTTTGTAACATTGTCGCAATGGGTGAAATTTATCCTGATGTTTGGGTTAAACAAAGCATAGTATTGTCTTTCACTTGAATTATTTCCCATTATTTTTCTAGTATTATGTTCCCCTAGTTAACGCAGTTCTGTACCTACAATAATGACCTGGATCCATACATGGCCCTCTATATCCAACTATAGACTAGAAAATCAATGTACAGACGTGTGCAAATTATTAGCAATTTTGTTTTGAATGCTTCCAATTCTAGTTCAATAGGCCTTACATGCCTCACATGACTTTATATAATTATTTTAAATGTTCCTGTGGCTAATACATATTACTTCTAAAATCTGACATGCTATTTTGCAGATATTTCTGGCTATCTTGGTTTATTTTTCATCTTTAGAATGTTTATGCTCATTTTTTCGCATTTCCTTCACTGCACAGTGAAAGGTAAATTCCTTTCTTCTGCTCAGCAGCTCATTACCACTGCTTCTGTATTGTTCTTTGGTACCTAATGGCACTCCAGGTAAGTCATCCCCTGGCAGGTAGATCCTTTCCTGGGCATTTTGAGGGTGGGGGGATGAGGACAGCAAAGGTTACTCTCACATTTGCTACGAAATCTTGCTGTTAGGAAGATGGGTAAGGTCCAAGATATCACACCATGCAAAAGAGCTCAAATTCAAGTGTTATTAAGCGCTGGAGATAAAACAAAGAAGGAAATAGGCAAAATGGTAGGCGCAAGTGCAAGTTAAGTGACAAGGTTTGCACGTAAGCTGAATGAAAATAAAGCGACTTCACCACAAAGAGTGGGCAAATGTGGCAGAAAACGAGTGTTAACTTCAAGTATGAAACGTGTATTGGTCAGAGAACAGCTTAAAAATCGAAGCATGACTTCTACACAACTTCAGGCCGTTGCACTAGAACATGGGTGTGCAGTTTCATCAAGCACAGTGCGACGAAGACTTTTTGAAGCCGGTTTGAAAGGCCTCGCAAAAAACAAAAACTAACGCCCATGATGATGAAAAAACGACTTGCTTGGGCAAAAACATTAAAGGACTGGACATCTGAAGACTGGGCAAAGGTATGCAAAGTATTCAAATTTATAAAAATAGTTCATACATTGTTTTATTTTCAGAAATTCATTTTGGACATTCAAAATGCTTTTGCTATCATTTTCTCCGAATGATTTTTATTTTTTATTCCAAGGATTGTAGCCAAACATTTTGTTTCCAGATTGTGTTCAGTGATGAAACAATGGTTTCAATAGTTGAAGAAAGCCCACAGTACGTCAGAAGGAGGCCAGGAGAAGCATTTAAAAAGGAATGTGTGGTGCAGAATGTGAAGCATCCAACAAAAGTGATGATATGGAGTGGAATTTCTACTTATGGGGTGGGGAAAATTCACATTGTAGAGGGAACCATGAATGCTAAGCAAAAAGTGCATTAGGCCTATGATGAATGAGTGGTTTCCATTAGGAAATGGAATATTCATGCAAGATGGTGCTCCATGCCACAAAGCAAAGTGTGCAATGAATATTTTTGATGAACATGGCATATCTGTTTTCGATTGGCCTGGTAATAGCCCAGATATGAACCCCATTGAGTCTGTGTGGAGTGTCTTGAAAAAAAAGTTAAAAGCCTTCACCCAACAACAAAGGAATCAATGCTGAATACAACTTTGTCAGTGTGGCAAAATGATGAAGAAATTCACAAAATGTGCAAGACTTCAATAGAGGGCATGCCTGCAAGAATTTCTGCCCTAATAAAAGCTAAGGGGGGACATACTAAATACTAGAATGATAAAATAAATCATTAACATTATAAAAATGAGTATTATTTTGTTAATAGCTGTACCAGATGGAATTTAAATAAAAATACCAGCATAAAACTGAAAATTGCTAATAATTTGCACTCGTCTGTATATAACCATCGTACTAATCTTAAGAATAAAAATAGTTTTCAAAATAGACAAAACGTTATACGTTTATGTATCATAAACCTACCGTCTCGTCCGACAATATTCCAATGTCGTGCTGTAATTTGATACGTTACGATATAGTAAAAACATTATTTTCTCAAAATGCCATATTTAAAGATATTACCACGACAAATGAAATGCACAACTTGAATTTTCTGTGAATGGCCTCAGAAGTCCTCTTTATTCTGAATGACTTTTTTATAACTAGTAAACTGTAAGAGGTAGACAAAATGTAGATCTTGTTAAAACCCAGTTTACGTCCAATAAAGTACACATTTGAGAGATATTATTTTGCTAGCCTTAGTTTTCTCCGAGAAAAATACATACCACTTGTCCCATATCAAAACATTTGACTGTCGCTTAAAGGTACTGTATTCTTCAATCCCGCTGTACAGTCCATTTTAAAATTACGACGAATATACGGGTTCGTTCAAGTTATAACATCTATTTGTTTTCAGGACTGGGACCAGATAGGAACTCTTTTTAAATACACTTGGACTCTGTGAATGCGTGACAGAGATAGCAGCATAGAACTCTAGTGACAGCGACGAGATGACTGTTTTTGATACTTAAAATTGGCGGCGTTTTCATTGCAAGAACAGCGTGTAATCATTCGTTTTCTCCATTTTAGTATTGTGACAGCTATTGAAATTCATCGCCAGTTGAGTGAGGCATGTGGTGATGGTACAATGGATGTGTCTAATGTACGTTCCTGGGTGTGACAGTTCAATGAAGGCAGAACATCGTGTGACAATAAACCAAGACAGTTAAGTGAGGCATGGGGTGATGGTACCATGGATGTGTCTAATGTGCGTTCCTGGGTGCGACAGTTCAATGAAGGCAGAACATCGTGTGACAACAAACCAAGACAGTTAAGTGAGGCATGGGGTGATGGTATCATGGATGTGTCTAATGTACGTTCCTGGGTGTGACAGTTCATGAAGACAGAACATCGTGTGACAACAAACCAAGACAGTTGAGTGAGGCATTTGGTGATGGTACAATGGATGTGTCTAATGTACGTTCCTGGGTGCGACAGTTCAATGAAGACAGAACATCGTGTGACAACAAACCAAGATAGTTAAGTGACGCATGTAGTGATGGTACAATGGATGTGTCTAATGTACATTCCTGGGTGTGACAGTTCAATGAAGACAGAACATCGTGTGACAACAAACCAAGACAGTAGAGTGAGGCATGTAGTGATGGTACCATGGATGTGTCTAATGTACGTTCCTGGGTGCGACAGTTCAATGAAGACAGAACATCGTGTGACAACAAACCAAGACAGTTGAGTGAGGCATTTGGTGATGGTATCATGGATGTGTCTAATGTACGTTCCTGGGTGTGACAGTTCATGAAGACAGAACATCGTGTGACAACAAACCAAGACAGTTGAGTGAGGCATTTGGTGATGGTACAATGGATGTGTCTAATGTACGTTCCTGGGTGCGACAGTTCAATGAAGACAGAACATCGTGTGACAACAAACCAAGACAGTTGAGTGAGGCATTTGGTGATGGTATCATGGATGTGTCTAATGTACGTTCCTGGGTGCGACAGTTCAATGAAGACAGAACATCGTGTGACAACAAACCAAGACAGTTAAGTGAGGCATGGGGTGATGGTATCATGGATGTGTCTAATGTACGTTCCTGGGTTGACAGTTCAATGAAGACAGAACATCGTGTGACAACAAACCAAGACAGTTGTGTGAGGCATGGGGTGATGGTATCATGGATGTGTCTAATGTACGTTCCTGGGTGCGACAGTTCAATGAAGGCAGAACATCGTGAACAAAAAACCATGACAGTTGCAGACATCGCCTCCAAAATTGGAATTTCTGTGGGATCTGCACGCAATCCTGCATGAAGATCTGAAAATGCGAAAAGTGTCTTCCAGGTGGGTGCCACGAATGCTGACGGATGATCACAAGGCTGTGCGCGTGGCAAATTCTCAGGCGATGTTGACACGTGATGACGGCATGGATGGAAGTTTCTTACAATCGATTGCCACAATGGATGAGACGGTGGATGCGCTTTTTCAATCTTGAAACGAAGCGGCAATCAGCTCAAAGGAAGTTGCTCTAAACCATTGAGTTACCATGGCCAACGTGCCGTCCTGACATTAAATTCTCCATTTGACACACGTATTTCCCCTGTAAACCATTATGGTTAGACCGCTTGGCTCTCACCAAGGCGGCCCGGGTTCGATCCCAGTGAGATTTGTGGTGGACATCACGGCGCTGGGGCGGGTTTTCTCCGGGATGTCCGGTTTCCCCCGCCATCTCATTCCACCGGTGCTCCATCTTGATCTCATGCATCATCAGTGTCATCGCCTGCGGTGCCGTAAGTAGTAAAAGCGGGCGTTAAACACTATACATTTAAACACTACACATTTTTGTAAACCATTAGGGGCACTCGCATCAGATACACCGTTTGTGGCGACTTAATATTGTAAGTACTTGAATCCCAGGCTTCATCATGTAACTCTTTATTATTTTAGTTAATTGATGGAAATTAATGATTTCTTCACACTAGCCGTATGAAGGCTAAGGTGTTTGATAGAGTATGAAAAATTCAATGCAATGGCCGGGATTTGAACCACGGCCACAAAGGGTGTATCTCAGATGCGAGAGCCCCTAGTGGTTTACCGGGGAAATACGTGTGTCAAATGGAGAATTTAATGTCAGGACGGAAACCAGGAGATCCGTGGTTCAAATCCCGGCAATGGCATTGAATTTTTCATGTTGACTCTATCCATCATTTCATTCATCGCCGATATGACAACGTTAGAGGTTTTCTCTTATCCTGAAAGATGAATGTCTGGTAACTCTAAGCTCTATGTACCGTGCACTCTTTTGAACATCATTTCATTCATCGCCGATATGACAACGTTAGAGGTTTTCTCTTATCCTGAAAGATGAATGTCTGGTAACTCTAAGCTCTATGTACCATGCACTCTTTTGAACATCATTTCATTCACCGTCCGATATGACTTAACGTTGGAAGGACTTCATTCTTTTTTTAAAAAGTATAAAAACAAACTACTTTCAATTTGAGAAAAGTGGACAGCTTTTTTTTTGTTGTGATTATGTCCTCCAACGCTAAATCATATCGATGACTGGAATAGATGAAATGATGCTCAAATGAGCCCAGGGTCCATAGAGCTTAGAGTTACCCGACATTTGTCTTGGGGAAAAACCTTATCCAGGTAACTCACCCTGACAGAGATTGGAACTCGGGACCTCTTGAACGTGAGGCAGACATGCTGCCACCACGCTACCGAGGCGGGCAAAAGTGGACAATTGAAACTATTAACAGGTAATATATGGAAATGGTTCATTACACACAAAAATGTATTTATCTTAGTTTTTTTAGTTATACAAAAGTCATTCGGAATGCACAGAACTTCTGAGGGCCTTTACACAAAATTCAAGATGTATACCTATTTGATTGGTTATAAAACTTAACATATGATATTTTAATTATAATCGTCGTTCCATTTTTTTTAAATCATTTTCCAAAAAATGTTCGACGGGTAGGACAGTTGGGGTGCGGAGGTTTTCTTGCATCCTTTAGTGTTGCTTTCGATATCGATGGAGCGTACTGTGAGAGTAAATTTAAACTGGCAAACTTGAAATAGATCCACGTCACGGTTGATCAAAATGGACAGCCTCAATGGACACCGCCCGCGGTAAACAAAGGTCTAAAGTTTAATGCCGCAGGCGACCTTGGTCAAGAAACGGCGCACAACGCGGTTACTATGGAGACCCAGGGGTCACGTGACGTGACATGTCATTGCTCTTGGATTGTCCCTGCATATTAAAAGCGACACCACGTATTTGTCTGCTCCAATACCCTAACCATCAACGACAGTATCATTTGCACATCCATCATGTCTGCTGTATACTCCGCAGTGCATGAATTTGAATCTAAACTAGGTTGACATTCTTTTGGGTCTCGCTCTTTATTCAAATATATACACATACACATACATATAGCGGTATGACTTCAACAGCAAATTCGAGACGTTAACTGAAGCATAAGTTTCTCTACCATTTTCATTTGAGTGGTTGCATAAATAACTAAAACTGATGAAGATTTGATTGCGAAATACACTGACTCCCATAAATAAGCGATGTTCCTGTAATTGCTTAATCCACCCTCGTTCTGGGGCATTTTATGCGGCTCTATTGGCGGTCAAAACTATCTATATCTGTCACACTGAAACTGAACAACTACTTCTATATATTCGTTCAGTGTCGTTTCGCAACACCCTATATATAAAATGATGCTGATTTATAGGCATCCAATAAATTAATATAGCCCTTTTTCGCTTTGCAGATGATTTGTAGCTATTATTTCTCCATGCTCAACTAAAGAAGCAGTTAAATATTTTGGGCCTTTTCCCCGGTTATGAAACCATCCCTTAAAAACAGCAAATCTTCTCTTACAGTCATGCTCGTGTATTTTCCTCATCCGTCTAAGAGTGTATGGGGTGGTACAACTCCCAGTAATGCATCTTATGTGAATGCACTCTTGTTTGTATAACTCCATCGTGAACATGAACCCAAACTATAACTTCCATGGCATTCTTAGTCTGATTTTTAAAAGATACGTGAAGGTCATCAGGCAAGGGACGCGAATGGTAGGAAGGGAAGGTCGTTGTTATGGTAACGTAAACAAAGGTTGCCAGATTGTTACACTGGTGAATCACATACTCCTCAGCTTAGTTATCGCTAGTTTTGTGCTGGAAACAAAAGTTTGCCTAGTTGCGCTGTGTATTGTTAGCCTACTTTGTTAAAACACAAATACGTTTTTATGGAAGCAAGACGTAGTGGCGGTAGGATTAGAGGTGGACCGAGGCAAAGATCAGCTTACGATCGGGGTGTTACATTGCATAGCCAAGCTAGAGAATTTGTCTGTTCTCTTAGAGAATTCTTCCAACAGGAAGCAAGACGTAGTGGCAGTAGGATAAGAGCTGGACCGAGGAATCATGGCCCAAGGCAAAGACCAGATTATGGTCGGGGTGTTACATTGCATAGCCAAGCTAGAGAATTTGTCTGTTCTCTTAGAGAATTCTTCCAACAGGAAGCAAGACGTAGTGGCAGTAGGATAAGAGATGGACCGAGGAATCATGGCCCAAGGCAAAGATCAGCTTACGGTCGAGTTGTTACATTGCATAGCCAAACTAGAGGATTTGTCTGTTCTCTTAGAGAATTCTTCCAACAGGAAGCAAGACGTAGTGGCAGTAGGATAAGAGATGGACCGAGGAATCATGGCCCAAGGCAAACATCAGCTTACGGTCGGGTTGTTACATTGCATAGCCAAGCTAGAGAATTTGTCTGTTCTCTTAGAGAATTCTTCCAACAGGAAGCAAGACGTAGTGGCGGTAGGATAAGAGATGGACCGAGGAATCATGGCCCAAGGCAAACATCAGCTTACGGTCGGGTTGTTACATTGCATAGCCAAGCTAGAGAATTTGTCTGTTCTCTTAGAGAATTCTTCCAACAGGAAGCAAGACGTAGTGGCGGTAGGATAAGAGATGGACCGAGGAATCATGGCCCAAGGCAAGGATCAGCTTACGGTCGGGTTGTTACATTGCATAGCCAAGCTAGAGAATTTGTCTGTTCTCTTAGAGAATTCTTCCAACAGGAAGCAAGACGTAGTGGCGGTAGGATAAGAGATGGACCGAGGAATCATGGCCCAAGGCAAGGATCAGCTTACGGTCGGGTTGTTACATTGCATAGCCAAGCTAGAGAATTTGTCTGTTCTCTTAGAGAATTCTTCCAACAGGAAGCAAGACGTAGTGGCGGTAGGATAAGAGATGGACCGAGGAATCATGGCCCAAGGCAAAGATCAGCTTACGGTCGGGTTGTTACATTGCATAGCCAAGCTAGAGAATTTGTCTGTTCTCTTAGAGAATTCTTCCAACAGGAAGCAAGACGTAGTGGCGGTAGGATAAGAGATGGACCGAGGAATCATGGCCCAAGGCAAGGATCAGCTTACGGTCGGGTTGTTACATTGCATAGCCAAGCTAGAGAATTTGTCTGTTCTCTTAGAGAATTCTTCCAACAGGAAGCAAGACGTAGTGGCGGTAGGATAAGAGATGGACCGAGGAATCATGGCCCAAGGCAAGGATCAGCTTACGGTCGGGTTGTTACATTGCATAGCCAAGCTAGAGAATTTGTCTGTTCTCTTAGAGAATTCTTCCAACAGGAAGCAAGACATAGTGGTGGTAGCATTAGAGGTGGACCGAGGAATCATGTCCCAAGGCAAAGATCAGCTTACGGTCGGGGTGTTACATTGCATAGCCAAGCTAGAGAATTTGTCTGTTCTCTTAGAGAATTCTTCCAACAGGAAGCAAGACATAGTGGTGGTAGCATTAGAGGTGGACCGAGGAATCATGTCCCAAGGCAAAGATCAGCTTACGGTCGGGGTGTTACATTGCATAGCCAAGCTAGAGAATTTGTCTGTTCTCTTAGAGAATTCTTCCAACAGGAAGCAAGACATAGTGGTGGTAGCATTAGAGGTGGACCGAGGAATCATGGCCCAAGGCAAAGATCAGCTTACGGTCGGGTTGTTACATTGCATAGCCAAGCTAGAGAATTTGTCTGTTCTCTTAGAGAATTCTTCCAACAGGAAGCAAGACGTAGTGGCGGTAGGATAAGAGATGGACCGAGGAATCATGGCCCAAGGCAAAGACCAGCTTATGGTCGGGGTGTTACATTGCATAGCCAAGCTAGAGAATTTGTCTGTTCTCTTAGAGAATTCTTCCAACAGGAAGCAAGACGTAGTGGCGGTAGGGTAAGAGATGGACCGAGGAATCATGGCCCAAGGCAAAGACCAGCTTATGGTCGGGGTGTTACATTGCATAGCCAAGCTAGAGAATTCTTCCAACAGGAAGACGAGAGTTTGCTCCTTATCAATGAACAGCTTATTCCTGTTATCCAAAAGCGGCAGTCCCATGTCAGTAGATATGCTTGCACGTAAAAGAATTCCTGTGGGTCAAAATTCCGGCATATCGGTGGCGTTGATATGAACATGTCAATTAACAAAGTCGTTAATAATAGTATATTGTGATATTAATGTATACGGAACTAGGAAAGGTTTGTAAAAACGAGGCGCTTGCACCAAGTTTTTTCATTCTCGGAATTCCATTATGTGCTTATCACATTTTTTGCACTATGGGTATTTATATGAATCTGAATTTTAGTATTTAAGATACTAGATGAAATATTAATAAATATAATTGAAGATAGATGCTAGATTTTAGAACGTGCATCGCGTATACGCGATATACATATCTAAACCATGGAGAAATACTGCATTGTGAGGGAATGTCAACTTACGATGCATAGCAACAATAACGATAAGTATGGAATATTAGTTACATAGTACAAACAATTATTTAAAAGAACTCACACATGTGAAGACGCCACAACTCAGTGAATATGTGAACAACTTATTTGTGTTTTTAAAGTAGGCTAATACAGATTAACTGTGCATATTTTTGTTGAGGTGAGATAACTCGAACCCTTGTTTATGTTTCGAGTGTTGAGAGGATAAAGAAAGGAGATCTGGTGGGTAACATTACACTACCCCACGTGGAGAAACAGATGACCTTCGCGTATCTTTTAAAAATCAGACCGCAACGATCTGTTCCGCCGCCCTCCCCCTTTTTAACTACTCCGTAGCACAATTAAGAATAGTTTACTACAGGTAGGTAGAGGATTACCTCCACAGTTGGCAGCACCATCGCACTGTTTTCAGTGGTAGTAAGGGGCCTAATTTAGTTCGATCTCATGACTTTCTAAAGTAACAATGTTTTGATTTTACTCTCCAATCTGACTTTCATTTTGTTGAAACATGCGTGCTTACAGCGCCTGTGCACTAAAGAACGTGTACTCCAATAAAAAATAATGAAATAAATACAGCAAGAGAGAACTAGGCTATCCGGATTGCAGCAGATACTAAATAATTAAAATGGCTTTGAAGCATAGCAAGTATGTTGCGGATAGCAAATACAAATAATTCATGGAAGTAATATCGGAAGAGAGAAGACCAAGAGAAAGAACCTGGTAGAGTAACTACAAAACAAGAATGAACAAGGGCTTAGCCAATACAGTGATGGTGCTCTCTTGGTGTTGTCAGTTCCACAGCGAGCGGACGACAGAGATGGAAGATATATGTCTCTGTCTCTCTGTTGTTGCCGAAGCTCTGTGGCTTAATAGAAACAATGGCTGGTAGGTATAAATACCCGCAAGGTGTTACAGCGGTAGTTGTGTATTGGTTATTGCGACAGTCGACGATTGAAGTGTACCGCAGTGATTTCTTTCATTTGTTTTCGTGCGGCGGAGCACCGAGTCGGCCTTGAAGACATCTGATTGTCAATTCCATATCTTTTTACTGCAGCAAAAGTTGTTTTAAATTTCTGCAAACAGGATTTCCAAATCTACGTAACCCATGCAGTCACAATACATTATTAAATTCTATATAAAAAAGCATGAAAGCCAGAAAATACAAACTGTTCAAACATAATTCTTCCTGCAGTGAATTTTTTAATAACCCATGTTTCATTCAAATAAAACATGGGACTGGAATCATCTCTACTTTTAAGTTATGCATTTTGGACACAAATTTTAACCTTGCAGCAACATCGCTTCTGTCAAGCAGAAACTGGATCTCCTACATTTGAACCCAAGAGATTTCAAAATGTTGTATACGAGGGCTGTTCAATAAAGAGTGATCACATTTTTTTTTTTTTTTTTTTTTTTTTTTTTTTTTACAACGTACCTTTACTCATCCTCATAATTTTGATGGTGCTTCTCAGAATAGTCTCCGCTGAATGCAATGCACTTGTCCCAGCGTTTCTGTCAGTCTTCAAAGATATTCTGGAAACAATTTTTCAGAGATCCTTCAAAATCACCTCCACAGCCTTCACCACTGCTTCTGATGATGGATAATGCCTCCCACGAAAGCGTTTCTTCATTTTAGGGAATAGAAAAAAGTCACATGGGGCTAAATACGGACTATAGGGAGGGTGAGGGATGCACTTCACGTTGATTTTTGCGAGATATTCAGTAACAACATTGGCAATATGCAGCCGAGCATTATCGTGGTGCAGCATCCAGTCTGCTTCACGGAAATGTGGTCTTTTGCGCCTGATATGGACTTGCAATGTTTTCAGGACATCCCTGTAGTATTGTCCAGTTACTGATGTGTGTGCAGGTACAACATGCTGATAAACCATTCCATGAATATCAAAGAATGAGATGACCATAACTTTCCCAGCAGAAGCAACAGCTTTTGCTTTTTTGGGGGTTGGTGATGAAGATTTCCACACTGAGCTTTGATGTTTGCTCTCAGGATCAAAATGATGTAGCCAAGTTTCATCGGCAGTGATTATGTCTGAAGAAAACTCCAGATCTTCCTCTAACATCAACTTTAACTGCATGTTACCTCCATTGCAGCGGTAGGCAATGAACATGTCTGAACTTACGGGAACCAGGAGTACCAACAATGAAACTACTACGGCGTGTTTGTTTCACATTAAGGTAACAGAATACAATAAGATTGAATTATAGTGCAAAAAATTATGACCATAAAAAAGTTATGATCATTCTTTATTGAACAGCTCTCGTACATAAGATACAAAACCGTATATAATGTTTTCTCCCTTATTAAACTGATCATTCTGCAGTTGGATGTTCACCCTTGTCATATAAATCAAATGATACTATGCAAAACACACTTCAATGTTTGTCACAGAATGAACACTCATAGGGACAAACTTGTGCCATTAATACTCGACTCTGGCCTTAGGCGTTCGTCAACTTCTTTAATTGACAACTGTTCCAAAAACGAATACACATGAAACAATCTTCTAGCTTGCTTATATAAAACCTTACGAGTTCTCTCGAAGTCCCTAATAGGGACACTTGTCTTAGGTTTCCTAAGCGACATATTTACCAACTTTGAAAGGCATGTCTGCACTCTTAAAATATCATCACTTTACAAAATGCATCAGCATGTCTTTTTATTCACAGAACGTTACTGATTTTCTTTCTGATCAGGCGTTTTATCTTCGCCTATATCCGAATGCTACAGACATGGGATTTGACCAGTCACTCTCAGAAAAAATAGCTCTCAGACATGAAAAAAAAATTCTGTAATAAGTATCTTTTGGGCGCGCAGAGATATTAGCCTTAAGATTCGACAGAATTAGCCGGCCCATGCGTTTAACTGTACAACGTCGCAGTCACCTCACTGGCTAGTCAGCGACAGACCAGCCACGCCTTATGTTCATTCCTGTTCTGTAGTTACTTTAATTATATCTACAATACTTCGAAAAAGCACTGAGCAGAGAAAGGCGCAAAACTACAATGAAACGAGAATGGAAAAGCAACGAGAAGAATAGAAGAAATAGATCGAAGCTAGTATTTCACGAAGCAGTTATAAGCAAGTAAAATATGTGGATAATAACAATGATACGTACAGAATCACTATTTACCTCAAAGACGCCCAAGCATCGACCGAGCTTGCCACAGACGCCTGCCTCCTCCAGGACCTCTCTGATGGCCGTCACACTCGGTTCTTCCTCTGGTTCCACCCCACCGCCAGGCACGATCCAGTGGTCTGGACTTCTGGATGACGTCACCAGCAGCACCTGCACCAAGGGTACTCCAGTCATCACTGCGGTCCAACAAACAAACAGTTAGGGGAGGAGTTTGTTTTTGTTCAATGTGTTGAAGTGTCCGTCACCTCCATACCGTCCCTTTACCTTAACACTAACATATAGAGGACAACAAAAATATAAACATCGTGTAAAACGCACAAATGCCCACTTTTTTTTCCAGATGGCGAGGGCTATTTACACAAAGATCTCTCTAATACGACAGTGATCAGAACAAAAAAGACTGACGACTCTTCATATCGCAAGTATGTTACAAAAACGTCCGCCACTACGACAAAACTATGTGACAAGTGACGAAGCATGCAATGAAGAGCTGGAAGTGCCATTTCCCCAAGAATTTCAAGAGAACAAAATAAAAACAAGAAAATTCATGCCAAACAATATTTTATTTGCTCTGGATATATCTTCAAAATTTATTCGTGAGCATCCGCGGTGCTGAGAACAATGTGACAGCTGCTTAGATTCCAGTGGCCAGTTCAGTAAGCTCATTCAATACTGAATATTTCTGTATTTACGCATTAGTAAACTTGAATACCAATCTTCGCAGCTTTCTGGAGGCAATCGCGACTCTTCAATAGTTAGGAAGCACTGGCATATTTTGTCACGTGAAGTCCTTCAAGAATGTCTCGAATATTGCACATCTTTCATAACCAGGAGTTTTTAAAACTATATTGTGACCTACACAAGTTAGTTTGTATAGTGTTTCTTCAAAAAATATGATTTATTTAAGGAGTCCCTGCAGTTTCCAGTGGCAGTTAAGAAAAATGGGCAGATATGAAAACAAGATCTTCTAATCCACTGTTTGACAAAATATTCTGATCTGCTTCTATTGATGCAGATTCGCTCCAATCCAATTGATTAACGACCTCTTTGAGTGTATGTGTTGGACATAATACTGTCTACCCACCACAAGAAGGCTGGGGAGACGAGTTTGAACTGTTATGCCCGATTTCACCAACAGATGTTAAGACTTAACACGAGTTTAGCAATGGTTAAAACAAAAATTGCATTTCACCAACAAGTGTTAGCGTAACACTCGTGTTAAATCTCTTGTTAGACTAACAAGCCGCATTTCTAATGTTAAGTCCTTAACAATTATAAATAGTCAAGATGGCGAGCATGTACTCAGCTGTTGATGTCGATTTGCTATATTTAAGATCGTCTAAACGGCATTCATAATAGAGTACGGCCTATGAGGAGAAATAATTTTGAGGAACTATCCGAAGAAAGTTGTTTTACGGAGGTATAGACTGTCGAAACATGCTGCTAAGAAGTTTACTGCGGAAGTATAAGAGAGGTTAGAACATGCATCGAAAGGAATATGCCGATCTCGCCTTTGCTTCAAGTATTAATAACCTTGCGATTTTATAATTCACTGAATTATCTGGATAACACATTGTCCACCTCCCGTCTTGAAACGTTCAAGTCACTTGCCCTTCCTCGCAAGTGGACTATCTCGCCTTAGCTTCAAGTATTAGTAACCTTGCGATTTTATAATTCAATGAATTATGTGGATAATACATTGTCCACCTACCGTCTTGAAACGTTCAAGTCACTTGCCCTTCTTCACACCTCGTTTTAAATTTACGTAATAATGAGTTAGAATATACATAGAAAGGGATATGCCGATTTCGTCTTTGCTTGAAGTATTAATAACTTTGCGATTTTATAATTCACTGAATTATATGGATAATACATTGTTCACCTCCCGTCTTGCAACGTTTAAGGCACTTGTTCTTCGCACCTCGTTTTAAATTTACGTAATACTGACAAGTTGTTTGGTGCTTGTAGTAGTGACACATGCATTTGAATTAAATTCGTTTCCAATATTTTCCCCGCGACATCTTTCTCTTTTACATTCACTGCATCTGCCTTCTTATTCTCCACGATATCCTTACACTTCGTCACCATTTCAATTAACAATTCTTTCTCCGTCGATCAGAAATTTGTCTCACGGCTTAGTTATGATTTTGTTCATCCGCCATTTGTGCAGACGAAAATGAAAACAAATGCACATCGGAGTACGTTCAGAAAATCATCCATAGCCTTCTATAACTGATATTTACATGTTTCTTGGCGTTAACACAGGTTTGTTAACATTTTAAGAAAACAGGTTGGTGAAATGCAAGAAATTTAACATTAGTTTTAGCGCTGTGACAATTGTTAGGTTGCATTTGTTAATGTCGATTTTAACATCTGTTGGTGAAATCGGGCATTAATCTGCTCTGTTAGTGGCTCTGTTTGCTAGGAAATGAGTGCACGAGTCACCCATGCTGCCAGGTCTAATACTTTTCCAGTAAATGCAGTGATAGTTTATTACGTGTGAGTACTTATGTGACAACACTTGCGTATTTTAAACGAACCTAGCATTTTTATCATACTGGGAAGGCGTGCATAAATACCGTGGGGATAGCAAAAGTGATTAGTCTGATTTTTAAAAGAAGATACGTGAAGGTCATCAGGCAAGGGACGCGAAGGATAAGAAGGGAACGTCGTTGCTATGGGAACGTAAACAAAGGTTGCCAGATTGTTACACTAGTGAATCACATACTCCTCAGCTCAGTCATCGCTAGTTGTATGTGGGAAAGAGTTTGCCTAGTTGCGTTGTGTATTGTTAGCCTACTTTGTTAAAACAATTAAAATACGTTTTTATGGAAGCAGCAAGACGTAGTGGCGGTAGGTTTAGAGGTGGACCAAGGAATCATGGCCCGAGGCAAAGATCAGCTTACGGTCGAGTTGTTTTACTGCATAGTCAAGCTAAAAAATGTGTCTGTTCTCTTAGAGAATTTTTCCAACAGGAAGACGAGAGTTTGCTCCTTACCAATGAACAGCTTATTCCTGTTATCCAAAATAGATAGTCCCATGTCAGTACATATGCTTGCACGTAAAAGAATTCCTGTAGGACAAAATTCCGGCATATCGGCGGCGTTGATATGAACATGTCAATGAACAAAGTCGTTAATAATAGTATATTGCATATTAATGTATACGGAACGAGGAAATGTTTGAAAATACGAGCCGCTTTAACCGGAGGTTCCCCCCCCCCGCCCCCCAATTCTCGAGATTCCATTATGTACTTACCACATGTGTGTTGTACATTATTTTTTGCACTATGTGTATTTATGTCAATCTGAATTTTAGTAGTTAAGATATTAGCTGAAATATTAATAAATATAATTGGAGATAAATGTTAGATTTTAGAACGTGCATCGCGTATATGTGTTTCTATGGAGAAATACTTACCGCATTAAGTGGGAATGTCACAATAACGGTAAGTATGGATTATTAGTTATATAGTACAAACAATTATTTAAAAGAACTCACACATGTGAAGACGCCACAACTCAGTGAATATGTGAACAACTTATCTCTGTTTTTAAAGTAGACTAATACAGATTAACTGTGCATATTTTTGTTGAGGTGAGATAACTCGAACCCTTGTTTATGTTTCGAGTGTTGAGAGGATAAAGAAAGGAGATCTGCTGGGTAACATTGCAGCACCCACGTGGAGAAACGTATCTTCTTTTAAAAGTCAGAGTGTACGTTACAAATTCCTCTAGCTTGCCTTCTTGTCCTGGGCAGATAGTACAAGGCTGCAAGTAGCCACGTTCCCCATCGAGTTAACACCGGTGCAGGAGGAAGTAGAATAGTAGCTGCTGCTAATTTAAACAACTGGGTTCTAGAAGGGGATTTCAAAAATAAGTTTCTTTGTAGACGCTATAAATCTATCAACTAACTGGAAAGAACTCCGTATTGTCTCAGCTAATGTGATGCAGAGCATGTGCCAGACATGTGGTATGAATTAAGTTGGAAATATGCCTTTCCGTTATTTAAGTTAATTGATGGAAATTAATCATTTCTTCACACTAGTCATATATAGGCTAAGGTTTTTGACAGAGTCAACATGAAAAATTCAAAGCCACGACCGGGATTTGAACCATGGATCTCCTGGTGTTCGTCCAGTCGCTCTTACCCATGAGCTACTATGGCCAACGTGCCGTCCTGACATTCTGACATTAAATGCTCTCGCATCCGAGATAACACCATTTGTGGCGACTTACTATCGTAATTACTTGAGTCCAAGGCTTCGTCATTACACTCTTATTATTTTAGTTAATTGATGGAAATTAATCATTTCTTCTCACTAGCCTATATAGGCTAAGATTTTTGATAGTCAACATAAAAAATTGAATGCCACGGCCGGGATTTGAACCACGGCTCTCCTGGTGTCCGTCCAGTCGCTCTTTAAGTGCACTGGGAGGTTATTTTTACCCAGACAAGGCAAATTTTTACCAATATTAAAATTTGAATACATAGAAAACTAAACATTATCAGAAATTGAAATTCGGTATGATTACTGTATAAGGATGTGTGCATTTAACTACTGTATAATATTTAAATTATGTTCACATTGGTCCATGCAAAAGGGACATAAATCACACCGTGTGTCCTGAAAAATATTGCACCCTATATTTCAGGTGCACTTTACTTGTAGGAATTTAAAGCTACATTATCCTAAATAATCTAAGATACAGTTTTATAATATCGACTAAATGAAAATCACATAGTTTATACTATGCACATGAAAAATTAATTAGTTTTGAGTAAAAAAAGATAATATTTTCAAGGACTGAATATTTGTTTTCATCCATTTTATAAATCACATGAATATAAATGTTAGCCAAATGTGTTCAAGGAACATTGACAAATAACCACTACAAATTTTGTGTCAATATATTTTATAGTTTTTGAGAAACATGCACCTGAAGTATGAAAAATCAAGTTTTTGGGAAATCACGATCAAGGATTAAGCACCATTCTCAGGAAGTGGGCGTATCATTACGAATTATAGGGCTTTAATACCAGCTGACAACCTATGTAATTGGGCTGCGGCTAACAAAATGTCAATTAATGCTAAGAAAAGTAAGTCCATTGTTTTTAGTAGAACTAAGGGCAAAATTATTGTTAACTATCACATGGGAGGGGTGCAAATTCCACAGGTGGACAGCTGCATTACCTGGCAAGTAATGCTGGATGGGACGAACAAGTAAATTCCACATCTAGGAATGCGTGGCAGGCATTACATTTCGTAATGAGAATATTGAAAAGGGGGAGCGCTAGGTCCAGGGAAATTGCCTACAAAGCCTTAGTGCGGCCGGTTATGGAATATGGAGTAGCATGCTGGGACCCGTATAGAGCTAACCAAATCGATCCATTAGAAAAAATACAGAAGAGGGCAATAAAATTCATAAAAAGAGGCAAGTATTTTGGGCCTACAAAAGGAGATGAGACTAAATGGGAGGAATTAAGAATTAGGCGTAAAAAACATAGGTTGGTAGCATTATTCAAAGCTAATGCTGGTGTAAAGGCATGGGTGGACGTTAGTGTAAGGTTAGATAATCCGGATTATTATGGACGAAACGATCATAGCTATAAAATTAAGGGTAGAAGAACTTTTAAATTATAATGTTATATAATATGTAAATAGAGAAGTAATTAGAAATGTTTTAAGTGACTAAAGTAAAATAATATCATGTTTGTATTGTTTACTGTTATTGTTGTAAATCTAGTATTTGTAATTTGATCTGTATTCTTAACCCTGCCACCGGGTAGTACCCAATTGCAGTCAATAAATACATACATACACATATATATATATATCATTTTACAGCTGAAGAATTATATAATTTTTAACATTAAAAAATGGATTCTTTGAAATCTATCGACCTCCCAGTGCTCTTAACCTAATGAGGCACCATGGCCAACGTGCCGTCCTGACATTTTCTCCAATTGACTCATACATACATATCACCCCGGTAAACCACAAGGAGCTCTCGTATCCGAGATACACAGTTTGTGGCGACTTACTATCGTAAGTACTTGAATCCCAGGCTTCATTATTTAACTCTTATTATTTTAGTTAATTGATGGAAATTAATCATTTCTTCACACTAGCCATATATAGGCTAAGTTTTTTGATAGTCAACATGAAAAATTGAATGCCACGGCCGGGATTTGAACCACGGAACTCCTGGTTTCCGTCCAAGAAAAATAGGTAAGAGCGACTGGACGGAAACCAGGAGACTCGTGGTTCAAATCCCGGCCGTGGCATTCAATTTTTCATCTTGACTATCAAATACCTTTCCGTGTTTATCCTCATTTTAACATGTAACTCGCTGCATCTGCAACGACTAAAAGTAGCTGGCTGTATTTAATACCAGAAGGCCTTAAGTCCATCGCACACTGGGTCACAGTTATGCTGTAAGTGGCTGGTAATTCACACAAATTTAGAAGATATGGTATGTCTTTGCTCCTTATTTAAAGCACAGAAAACTACATTAGCAATAAAACGGCCCTCAGTGATTTCATCAACTGACATCCACAGGAACCGATCCGTTAGCTATTTTTGTAAACATGAGATTACTTTGCTGTAGCAGCGTTCTACGTGTCTTACGCAATGTACTTTCTTCAGGCACATGATGATGTGTATTTGTTAACAACATCTTTCAATTTGGGATTATTAATTTTCCACAGTAGGATATCAGCAGCTTAAAACTACCTCACACAGCTCATAAGAAAACTGACAAATCTTACTCTCTAAACACTGATTGTCTTTAAACGGGCTCTTTATTTGCGAGTTTTCTGGTTAAATTCTCTTTATGTTTTGCTATGTTTTATTTTTCTCTCAAGCTCCACATAACTGTAATCTATTATCTGTAGAATTAAGTCACCTGGAAATTTCTACTGTAAGTCCTTTAAATCTAGCAGACGAATTAGATTTCACTTTCGGCATCTTTCAGTTATTTGTATCTTAATTTGTCCACATCCAGTTCCCATCGCCCGAGTAAACAAGCACATCTAATTATATAAGAACTTACGAGAGCTGTTCAATAAAGAATGGCCATAATTTTTCGCCGTAGTAGTTTCATTATTGGTACTCCTGGTTCCCGTCTGTGAGAACCAGGTAAGTTCAGACATGTTCACTATCGCCTACCGCTGCAATGGAGGTAACATGCGAGACAATATCCAGCTTTGAAACTCTGCTTTCGTCTCAACAAATCTTCGGTTGAGGCCTGTACAATTTTAAAGGAGGTCTATGGAGAGTCTGTTTTTCCCTATAGCACAGCTCGAAGGTGGTTTAAAATGTTTAAAGAGTGAAGACAATTTCAAAGGAGGGTGGATCCGTTACTCCAGTTACTGCTCTTACGGAAGAAAACATTAACGCTGCTGCTGCCATTGTGAGAGAGGGTCGACGAAATACCTTAAGATCACTTTCTAAAATACTGAACATTTCATTGGGTGCCACCCACACGTTGGTGACAGAAACATTACACATGGGACGGGTTTGTGCGCGATGGGTTGTGTAACGGGAATTTGCTTGACTATTCGTAGTTAATTCCGATTTCTTACTTGGATCCTCTCGTACAAGGCATCCACGCCAACATCAGCTCCAAAATTATGTTCATACGTTCACTTCCATGATTATTTTGAAGTATCAGTCGAATTCTAAATAAGTCATGAGACATGTGTTTCAAGGCGTGGTTCGGAATAAAGTCAAATTATTTCGAGGAATTCTTATTTTATTATATTTATACGACAAGACTGAAGAACATGTCACTCTCCTCAAGATTATTTACTTCTCGTCACTAACAAAACTGGAGAACATATCACTTTTAAAGATTATTGACTTCTCGTCACTATCGTTACTTCTACTTAATTTTGTGATTGGCCGATCCAATGGCACGTCACCACATCACGTCATACCATGTCACACCACTACTACTTCGGCCAATCACACAACTACATATATTTTATAAATTCATAATTCCTCCGAACCCAAAAATACTGTTACAGTTGCAAGACTGTTGATTGCCGAACAAAAGGACATTCCCATGCAGGTCTGCGTGCAGTTAAAGTTGATGTTAGAGGAAGATAGGAGTTTTTTTCAAACGTAATCACTGCTGATGAAACTTGGCTATATCATTTTGATCCTGAGAGCAAACAGCAAAGCTCAATGTGGAAATCTCTATCACCAGCCTCCAAAATAGCAAAAGTGGTTGCTTCTGCTGGAAAAGTTATGGTTATCTCATTCTTTGATATTCATGGTATGGTTTATCAGCATGTTGTACCTGCACACACATCAGTAACTGGACAATACTACAGGAATGTCCTGAAAACATTGCAAGTCCATATCAGGCGCAGAAGACCACATTTCCGTGAAGCAGGCTGGATGCTGCCAATGTTTTTGCTGAATATCTTGCAAGAATCCACGCAAAGTGCACCTCTCACCCTCCCTATAGTCCGGATTTATCCCCATGTGACTTTTTTCTATTGCCTAACTTGAAGAAACGCCTTCGTGGGAGGCATTATCCATCATCAGAAGCAGTGGTGAAGGCCGCGGAGGCGATTTTGAAGGATCTCTCAAAAATGGTTTCGAGCATGTCTTTGAAGACTGACAGAAACGCTGGGACAAGTGCATCACATTCAGGGAAGACTATTTTAAGAAGGACCATCAAAATTATGAGGATGAAAAAAGGTACGTTGTGAAAGTGATCATTGTTTATTGAACAGCCCTCGTAATTCTTCAGCTGGTTCACATTACAAACAAGCAACACTGCTTACTGGCTATGCATGTGATGCGATTTCCTAACCTCGCACTAAGAAGCAAGGGGATTCACCGCAATGATCACGTGATACATAATTCATCTCTTAAATCTTTTATAGTGTTATCACTAATTCAACGAGCGCAAGTGGCTCGCATCGGTAGCGTAGATGGTAGCGCGTCTGCCTCATGTTCAAGAGGTCCCAGGTTTGAATCTCGGTCAGGGTGAGTAATTTGGTTTTCTCCCGGGTTTTCCCTTAACTGAAAGACGAATGTCGGGTAAACGCTAAAGTCTATGGACCCTGGAATCATTTGAGCATCATTTTACTCATTCTATTCATCGTCCGACATGCCTTAACGTTGGAGGACGTAAATTAAAAAAAAAGGCGCAAGCTTACCACTATATGATCCAGATGGAGAAAAATTAAACAGAAAATTAAAATTCATTAATACATGCCAAATAAGCTAAAAATATAAAAAATACGATGCATTTATACAAATATGCAAAAACATGCAATTGCATATACTTCCGGGCCCTAGTCATTACTTCCAACCTTCAGTAAAACTTGATAAATATCTTCATCCTTATATCCATAAAATCTAAAAAGCTACACACCCAAGTCTATATTCTTCTTTTCTAGTATGACTTAATTGAAATTGTAATAATTCCAACGACAGGTTCATTACAATATTCTATTAAAAACAAAACAAGGTGTAAAATCCTGTTTAGCACATGGGTCACCTGTAATTAACATAGTTACATTCACAATACACACATTAATATCTCTGAACAAATGCAGCAGATATCTGTTTGGAATTGTGTACTTATGTGATCCTTATTTACATTCCCACCTTGATAAAACTTACAAGTCTCTCAAATGGAAATTTTACATTTTGCGATTTTTCACAACTTTATTAACTTATAATACACAAACCAACATAGGTTTTACAAGTTCCTCAAGCAATTATATTATTTATTAATCTTGCATATCCAAATCGATCTCATACGTGGTAAATACAAACACTTTGGGATTAGACACAGTAAATGATGAAGTGCTATTTTAATGGCAAACAACAATATTGCTGTTGCCAGTGTGAACTTTCGAAATCTGCTTATACCACTTTTTTTTTTTAATTTACGTCCTCCAAAGTTAAGTCATATCGGACGATGAACGGAATAGGTGAAATGATGCTCAAATGAGCCCGGGGTCCATAGAGTTTAGAGTTACCCGACATTCGTCTTTCAGGATAAGGGAAAACCCCGGAAAACCCCTTATCCAGGTAACTTACCCTGACCGAGATTCGAACTCGGGACCTCTTGAACGTGAGGCAGACATGCTCCCACCACCCCTCCGAGGCGGGCTTTATCCCATAAAGATGCTTTATTATTTAATTTTCAGTTTGTCGTTTGTTCGGTACTATGACTGCTGCCCCTTCACCTATTATTGAACAATGTACACTTTCCAGTGTTATCCAAACAAGTCGTGTAGATAGCTTGAGAGACAGGTTTAAACCGAACTACCCCATTTCATCTTAAGAATTTACATACATTACACTGTTATAATGTAAATCTGGCATATATGGTTCATTTTGTATTGCACAACAAACAGCCAATGAGAGGTGTTAACATTTTCATTTTCACCAGTCCACTCAAGGTCACTTCTACGTTTCAGCCAAATAGAACTACAGCCACACAGATGGGCAACAATGAACTAGTCTGTTTGGGTTAATTTTCAGAGAGAGAGAGAGAGAGAGAGAGAGAGAGAGAGAGAGAGAGAGAGAGAGAGAGAGAGAGAGAGAGAGAGAGAGAGAGAGAGAGAGAGAGAGAGAGAGAGAGAGGACGGCGGGGAGAGAACCGGGAGGGCTACCTGCCATTCTTTACAATGAAGAAAGGGGGCTACTGCCATTCATTACAATAAAAAGGGATATTTCTTCCGGTCAAAAAGTTTTCTTGCTGTCAATTTCTTCTGTCACTGCTTCCTCAAGCGTGCACGTTGTTGGAGAACTTCCACTTTCGCCCTGAAAGGTTCGTCACAACACGGAGTACGAGCGAGAGAGTAAGTACTGCTTTCTCTTTCTAGAAATTCTGACTTCTTATCCCACACACACTCTAGCCACTGCCTTACAATTTGCCAGAATCCGCCCCTCCTGAGCGTTTACAGAATTCGACGACGGGTTTCTCACATCGACCCAGCTACCAATGCCTGAATTTATCTCAGTTCATTAAGTAGCCTCATTCCTCAACCATTCCTCTTGAGAAGCAACAGACACCACGGAGGTGAGATTTCTTTATGCGAAGATGCATTTACCACAACGAAAGAAACATTGCAGTATCCATCGAACGAAATGTGTGGCAGGGTGCACCAAGCATATACAATGGTGGCGAGTACATTCACGAGGTGCAACAATCAATATATTTAGTATCTCAAAACTTTCGTAGTTTTCTTTAGAAAATTGCAGAAGTAGTTAAATACGAGGGTGGGTCAAAAAGTAATGCCTCCTATTTTTTTCTCTTTTAATTAACAAGAAAATTGAATTCAATTTACATAGTTTGAAAACTAAAACATTGACGATTAATTTGTCACAATTCAATATAATCTCCGTCCTTTTCCACAGTTTTGGTCCACCTTTTAACTAGGACATGTATTCCAGTGTGGTAAAACACACGGTCTTGCTTCCTAAGCCATTGACGCACGGACGTTTTCACAGCCTCCTCATATTCAAAATGAATCCCACAATGAGCTTCCTTTAGTGGCCCGAACAGATGGAAGTCTGATGGTGTCAGGTCAGGGCTGTAACACTTGCCATCCCAATTTCTCAATTTCTGCAGTGGCGTAACGGCTGGTGTGTGGTCTTGCATTGTCATGCAAAAGAAGAACATCCGCCATAGTTTTTGTTGGGCGAACACGGCGAAGACGTGCTTTCAGCTTTTTGAGAGTTCTGACGTATTGGACAGAATTGTGCATCCCTGCTCCAAAAAATCAAGCATAAGCACATCCTCTGCATCCCAAAACACTGTCGCCATAACTTTCCCTGCCGACCGCTGAGTTTTGAATTTTTTTTCTTCGGTGACGTTTGATGTCATTCCACTGACTGCCTCTTTAATTCAGGTTCAAAAAAATGAACCCACGTTTCGTCTCCAGTAACAATTTTTTCCAGAAACTCCTCTCCCTCCAAATTGAAGCGCTGCCTCAAGTGTTCGGAGGCTATTGTTTTCCTTGTTTCTTTGTTTTGGGCGGTTAACATTCTTGGTAACCAACGTGAACAAACTTTTGAGTAACCCAGTTGTTGAATAATCGTCATTACAATGCCTTTACTGAAGGAGGTAATGCGACACAATTCACCTGTTGTTACCCGGCGATCACCACGAATGATGTCATCGACTCGCTGAATGCTGCATGGAGTCACTGCAGTCACCGGCCTGCCGCTTCGCTTTTCATCTGCCAATGGTGTTTGCCCTTCAGCTTCGTTACAGCGACGAACCAATCGTCTAACAGTGCTGACATCCACCGTTGCATCACCATATACATTTTTTAGCCTTTCGTGAATGCGAATTGGCGTTTCACCTTCCGCAGTCAGAAATTCAATCACAGAACGCTGTCTAATACGAATGTCGATGTCAGCCATTTCGCAAGAGGATGCAGTGCTGCCACCTGTTGACTTAGGAAGTTACTACTGCAGGGGATTGGAGAAGAAGGTTTGAGGAATTGCGCCAAATTCAAAGTTCTCACATAACTTATTAAGAAAAAAAATATAGGAGGCATTACTTTTTGACCCACCCAGGTATATAATTTCTTGTAACTGCAAGGGGGATATGAACATAAGGCAGCCTTTACGCGATTTTCAACTTTCAACAGCCGCTAGATATTTGAGACCTTTAAAATTCCCTTCTCCTTGCATGCCCAAGAGAAAAAAAAAAAAAAAAAACAAACAACGGCTCGTCATATGAGAAAAGTATAAGTAGGTCACATGTCACATTCAATCGATAATACAATATGTTCCAGCTTGTGTAATGCGTCTGCCGTAATGTCACTATGATTGGAGGATGCACACTGATTGAGTTAAATTAACAGACACTGCCCTTGCTTCTACGTCAGTTGTTAAACGGATTTTATAGTGGATTAAATTGCTACTGGCGTATGTCGCTGCTACCCTTCCACTTGCACGTGTCTGCAAGTGCTATTGGAGTTTATTTCCTTAGTTGTACAAATCGAATATGTTACATTCAGGCTTGAACAAACTATTCTTACAAACACATATTGCTCTATCTACTTCAAGATAAACATTATCTTACTGCAGTTACAAGGGAATAGGTACAGTAGACTAAGTGTTAGTCAAATGTTTTATATACATGACTTCCTCTACTCTTGTACAAACACTTATTGCTCTATCTACTTCAAGATAAACATTATCTTATTGTAGTTACAAGAGAATACAGTAGACTTTAAGTGATAGTCAAATGTTTTATATACATGACTTCCTCTACTCTTGTACAAACACTTATTGCTCTATCTACTTCAAGATAAACATTATCTTATTGTAGTTACAAGGGAATACAGTAGACTTTAGGTGTTAGTCAAATGTTTTATATAAATGACTTTCTCTACTCTTGTACAAACACTTATTGCTCTATCTACTTCAAGATAAACATTATCTTATTGTAGTTACAAGGGAATACAGTAGACTTTAAGTGATAGTCAAATGTTTTATATACATGACTTTCTCTACTCTTGTACAAACACTTATTGCTCTATCTACTTCAAGATAAACATTATCTTATTGTAGTTACAAGGGAATACAGTAGACTTTAAGTGATAGTCAAATGTTTTATATACATGACTTTCTCTACTCTTGTACAAACACTTATTGTTCTATCTACTTCAAGATAAACATTAACTTATTGTAGTTACAAGGGAATACAGCAGACTTTAAGTGATAGTCAAATGTTTTATATACATGACTTTCTCTACTCTTGTACAAACACTTATTGCTCTATCTACTTCAAGATAAACATTATCTTATTGTAGTTACAAGGGAATACAGTAGTGATAGTCAAATGTTTTATATACATGACTTTCTCTACTCTTGTACAAACACTTATTGCTCTATCTACTTCAAGATAAACATTATCTTATTGTAGTTACAAGGGAATACAGTAGACTTTAAGTGATAGTCAAATGTTTTATATACATGACTTTCTCTACTCTTGTACAAACACCTATTGCTCTATCTACTTCAAGATAAACATTATCTTATTGTAGTTACAAGGGAATACAGTAGACTTTAAGTGGTAGTCAAATGTTTTATATACATGACTTTCTCTACTCTTGTACAAACACCTATTGCTCTATCTACTTCAAGATAAACATTATCTTATTGTAGTTACAAGGGAATACAGTAGACTTTAAGTGATAGTCAAATGTTTTATATACATGACTTTCTCTACTCTTGTACAAACACCTATTGCTCTATCTACTTCAAGATAAACATTATCTTATTGTAGTTACAAGGGAATACAGTAGACTTTAAGTGATAGTCAAATGTTTTATATACATGACTTTCTCTACTCTTGTACAAACACTTATTGCTCTATCTACTTCAAGATAGACATTATCTTATTGTAGTTACAAGGGAATACGGTAGACTTAAAGTGATAGTCAAATGTTTTATATACATGACTTTCTCTACTCTTGTACAAACACTTATTGCTCTATCTACTTCAAGATAAACATTATCTTATTGTAGTTACAGGGGAATACAATAGACTTTAAGTGATAGTCAAATGTTTTATATACATGACTTTCTCTACTCTTGTACAAACACATATTGCTCTATCTACTTCAAGATAAACATTATCTTATTGTAGTTACAGGGGAATACAATAGACTTTAAGTGATAGTCAAATGTTTTATATACATGACTTTCTCTACTCTTGTACAAACACATATTGCTCTATCTACTTCAAGATAAACATTATCTTATTGTAGTTACAGGGGAATACAATAGACTTTAAGTGATAGTCAAATGTTTTATATACATGACTTTCTCTACTCTTGTACAAACACCTATTGCTCTATCTACTTCAAGATAAAGATTATCTTATTGTAGTTACAAGGGAATACAGTAGACTAAGTGGTAGTCAAATGTTTTATATACATGACTTTCTCTACTCTTGTACAAACACTTATTGCTCTATCTACTTCAAGATAATTATCTTATTGTAGTTACAAGGGAATACAGTAGACTAAGTGGTAGTCAAATGTTTTATATACATGACTTTCTCTACTCTTGTACAAACACTTATTGCTCTATCTACTTCAAGATAATTATCTTATTGTAGTTACAAGGGAATACAGTAGACTAAGTGGTAGTCAAATGTTTTATATACATGACTTTCTCTACTCTTGTACAAACACATATTGCTCTATCTACTTCAAGATAAACATTATCTTATTGTAGTTACAAGGGAATACAGTAGACTAAGTGGTAGTCAAATGTTTTATATACATGACTTTCTCTACTCTTGTACAAACACTTATTGCTCTATCTACTTCAAGATAAACATTATCTTATTGTAGTTACAAGGGAATGCAGTAGACTTTAAGTGATAGTCAAATGTTTTATATACATGACTTTCTCTACTCTTGTACAAACACCTATTGCTCTATCTACTTCAAGATAAACATTATCTTATTGTAGTTACAAGGGAATACAGTAGACTTTAAGTGATAGTCAAATGTTTTATATACATGACTTTCTCTACTCTTGTACAAACACTTATTGCTCTATCTACTTCAATATAAACATTATCTTATTTTAGTTACAAGGGAATACAGTAGACTTTAAGTGATAGTCAAATGTTTTATATACATGACTTTCTCTACTCTTGTACACTTATTGCTCTATCTACTTCAAGATAAACACTATCTTATTGTAGCTACAAGGGAATATAGTAGACTTTAAGTGATAGTCAAATGTTTTATATACATGACTTTCTCTACTCTTGTACAAACACTTATTGCTCTATCTACTTCAATATAAACATTATCTTATTTTAGTTACAAGGGAATACAGTAGACTTTAAGTGATAGTCAAATGTTTTATATACATGACTTTCTCTACTCTTGTACAAACACTTATTGCTCTATCTACTTCAAGATAAACATTATCTTATTGTAGTTACAAGGGAATACAGTAGACTTTAAGTGATAGTCAAATGTTTTATATATATGACTTTCTCTACTCTTGTACAAACACTTATTGCTCTATCTACTTCAATATAAACATTATCTTATTTTAGTTACAATAAACAGTTTTAAACAGTTGCTCGATCTGTGACGGTTTTGCAATGTTATTGTAGTTACAAGGGAATACAGTAGACTTTAAGTGATAGTCAAATGTTTTACACAGTTGCTCGATCTGTGACGGTTTTGCAATGTAACTATATTTGCATGGCCAAGACATAAAATTAATGGAAAAAACATTGGAACATTAAAACATTTACAAGAAATATCTGACCTGGTTCACTTATTGTAAAATGTGGATTTTTATGGGATTTACATTTTTTGTATGTAATATTTTGTCTATCTCTTACAGTTTACGAGTTATACAAGTCATTCAGAATGAAGAGCATTTCTGGGGGCATACCTAAAAAATCCAAAATATACATTTTATTAGTCATGAAGATTGCTTGAACACATGACACCCAGCACCTCGAACTTCTGTATATTTTTGTATAAACAGCGCCCGGAGAGGAAGGAAACGGTACGAGTCTAACATTGATTGGCTTGACCACGCGACCACAAGGACGAGCCTAAGGCAGCAGAGGGTGGCCGGAGAAATTCCCTTCAACGGGAAACGGGAGTTGTAATGGCCACTCTGGTGGAGCAGCTTCAAATTGCAAATCTCTGCCACAGGGTAGTCCTTTAACATAAAATACTTATAGACGGAATAATTACAATTGTTCCTCTCTCTCAACGGTGACTTGAGTTTCAGGTAACGTTTGGCTGGTGCAAATCACGTGGTTTGATATCTGCAAACTATTTCTCTGAATTGGTAAACAACTTACATGTGCCGGGATGTTCTTTCTGTGGGGATATGACAAAGTTATATCCGTTTCTTTTAAGGAAATCGTCCATGTGTACTCTTTCCTCTTTCAAGTTGCAACTTCCTATACTGTCCTGGAAAATCCCAAAACTTTAGATTTACGTGGGAAGGTTCTCGAAGCAAATCTCACTAATATCAACTTAGAATGATTAACTACCTTTGTACCATGGCTTGAAATGTCCAACTCTTCCATTTCTCTACAGGACACATCTACCAGCCTCACATAAGGAAGGGAAGATGAAACATACAATTGCAAACAACATTTTTTTTTTTTTTTTTTCATTTTTTTGCTATCATTACAGAAGGTGTTAGCTACTACACAATTAACGAGATCAGGAAACTTGCAGACGACAGGTTGGAGCGAACAAGGGGAAAAAATTTGTGACGTACTACCCCACTTTCAAACAAATGTTTCAAAGTCGGTAGCTTTCATGGTGCACTTATCCTGGTTGGATATTTCGCGAATACCGAGAAATAATTGACGAATAATAAATATATACATTTTGCATTAAAATTATATTGTTTTACAAATGAGATGATATCCTCGTTATGTACATTACTCGAATTCTCTTGCCAGTGGGCTCACCTCACCTGCTTGGGACCAGGTTGGAAGAGAAACTTTAGTTAGCCTGGTGTGTGTGATTGTCCAGAAAACACGATTGAAGAAAAAATAAGTGTGGAAGAAGGTTCTATAGATATTTTTTTGAAAATATTGATGGCTGTTCCGATGATGAAGACATTGACAATGACGGAGGTTACAAACCGATTTACAGAGGAAGACATTATTACATAATACAGTGTTACTGAAAATGAAAAGCGTTCAGATTCAGATAGTGTTGATGAACCAGCTGTGGTTATGGCTCACGTACAAGCAGTAACAAACAGATAAATTGATACCTTATTTCGAGAGTCAAGACAAATGAATGTCTAATGTTAAAAGTGGATGTGAGGTAAGCGATACACAGAACCGAGACAGCAGAAGCTCGCTGCTGTTATGACCCACACATAAGCAGTAACAAGCATAGAGAAATTGATGCTTTATTTCGAGAGTCAAGACAAATGAACATTAATGTTAAAGTGGATGTGAGGTAAGTGATACACTGAACTGAGACAACAGAAGCTCGCTGCTGGTATGACCCACACACAAGTAGTAACATAGAGAAATTGATGCTTTATTTCGAGTCAAGACAAATGAACGTCTAATGTTAAAGTGGATGTGAGGTAAGCGATACACTGAACGGAGACAGCAGAAGCTCACTGCTGTTATGACCCACACACAAGTAGTAACAAACATAGAGACATTGATGCTTTATTTCGAGAGTCAAGACAAATGAACGTCTGATGTTAAAGTGAATGTGAGGTAAGCGATACACTAAACTGAGACAGCAGAAGCTCACTGCTGTTATGACCCACACACAAGCAGTTACAAACATAGAGAAACTGATGCTTTATTTCGAGTCAAGACAAATGAACGTCTGATGTTAAAGTGAATGTGAGGTAAGCGATACACTGGACTGAGACAGCAGAAGCTCACTGCTGTTATGACCCACACACAAGTAGTAACAAACATAGAGAAATTGATGCTTTATTTCGAGAGTCAAGACAAATGAACGTCTGATGTTAAAGTGAATGTGAGGTAAGCGATACACTGAACTGAGACAGCAGAAGCTCACTGCTGTTATGACCCACACACAAGCAGTAACAGAGAAATTGATGCTTTATTTCGAGAGTCAAGACAAATGAACGTCTAATGTTAAAGTGGATGTGAGATAAGTGATACACTGAACTGAGACAGCAAAAGCACACTGTTGTTATGACCCACACACAAGCAGTAACAGAGAAATTGATGCTTTATTTCGAGAGTCAAGACAAATGAACGTCTAATGTTAAAGTGGATGTGAGATAAGTGATACACTGAACTGAGACAGCACAAGCACACTGCTGTTATGACCCACACACAAGCAGTAACAGAGAAGTTGATGCTTTATTTCGAGAGTCAAGACAAATGAACGTCTAATATTAAAGCGGATGTGAGGTAAGCGATACACTAAACTGAGCCAGCAGAAGCTCACTGCTGTTATGACCCACACACAAGCAGTAACAAGCATAGAGAAATTGATGCTTTATTTCGAGAGTCAAGACAAATGAACGTCTAATGTTAAAGTGGATGTGAGGTAAGTGATACACTGAACTGAGACAACAGAAGCTCGCTGCTCTTATGGCCCACACACAAGAAGTAACAGAGAAATTGATGATATATTTCGAGAGTCAAGACAAATGAACGTCTAATGTTAAAGTGGATGTGAGGTAAGCGATACACTGAACTGAGACAGCAGAAGCTCGCTGCTCTTATGACCCACACACAAGCAGTAACATAGAGAAATTGATGCTTTATTTCGAGAGTCAAGACAAATGAACGTTTCATGTTAAAGTGAATGAGATAAGTGATACACTGAGCTGAGACAGCAAAAGCTCGCTGCCAGCCTCGGTAGCGTAGATGGTAGCGTTTCTGCCTCACGTTCAAGAGGTCCCGAGTTCGAATCTCGGTCAGGGTGAGTTACCTGGATGAGGTTTTTTCGGGGTTTTTCCTTATCCTAAGACGAATATCGGGTAACTCTAAGCTCCATGGACCCTGGACTCATTTGAGGATCATTTCAACCAATTCATTCACTGTCCGATATAACTTGACGATGGAGGACGTAAATTAAAAAAGCTCGCTACCCTTTTTTTTACTACCGACTAGTTTGTAATACAGTACAAATACGTAGGCTATTGCAGTACATACAGTGTATGTGTTTTTAGGTGAAAGTGTGCCGATAGTAATTTATAAAATCTATTAAAAAATTTAGGTGAGGTACATGTTTTTTATAGCTTTTCCGTCATTCTCTAGATAACCCAGATTTTCGTCAACTCTTATCGACCCTGGTCCCAGTCGATTCGGGTAAACGAGATTCCTGTACTTCAATTTTATGCGACAGATTTACATAACAGAAACACCAGATGTTCAATGTTGGTCCACTTCTTGTTCATTTATGAATTAACATTACAGTGTTCAACAAACACATGTTACTGTCTGGTGGACAGTTTCTAAAATTGATTATATCCATTATTTCAACGGGACATATCCCACACAGCATCTCTCCCATTGGTGTACAAGTTTCACTGTCAAACACGATGCATTTTGGAGATGTTAATGCCAACTTCAAAGCTACAGCATTTTCATTGCAATACAAAAGGGAAAACAATATTAAAATTTATTGAGAGCATAACTTGTTATGCATCAGCACAGGTACGTGGCCTTATCTATGTACAGTAGCCTTGGAATTAAGTATGACATTACGTGTTTGATGACTCCTTTAAACTAATAATTGCTTTCAGTTTATGTTCGCTTTCGAAATTACGAAAAGTGAAATATAGTTCACAGTATACATATTACTTCATGTCACGGGCTATATTCACATTTCACCACCAGGGGGATCTCCATTTTATAAAATATTCTCACAACCAATTTAACTGTTTTTATTATACTAAGTTTTGCAAGCATTGTATATGAACTAAAAGCAATATCAAGATTTCATCGCAAACACATACTTTATAATTTCGATTTTAAAAAACTGAAAAGAAAAGTGGTCTGTAACTTTCAACCAAAAACTGAAAAACAAAGTCCATTAAACATCACCCTTGGTATACTCCTTCCACATCTTTACACGAACATTTCACGGGCTTTCTTAAAAAACTATCACTCTACTGTACTCCCTTGTACCTACAATAAGATAATGTTTATGCTGAAGTAGATAGAGCAGTAAGTGTTTGTACAAGAGTAGAGAAAGTCATGCATATAAAACATATGACTGTCACTTAAAGTCTACTGTATGCCCTCGTAACTACAATAAGATAATGTTTATCTCGATTAACGTGAAGGATAGAGAGAAAGGGCAGAGGAAGTCATGTGAGAGTAGCACTAGACTGTTTAAAAACAATTTCCAGAAGAGCAGGTGAGGCTAATGATTTCTGTTACAATGCGAGAATGGAACAACTCAGTTGTGTACATTTTCGCGTAAAGAAAACATGGAGAGGGAACGAAGTTCCTTCAACCTGCTGTGTTATTCGGCAATGTCGCCGCGGTTTGGGCACCCCTGCAGTACAAGGGTCGACTCGTGTTATCGCTTCCTAACATTACACTAGTTATTTATGACTGTGGTATGACGAGCCAATGAGGAGTACTGTGACAAATTTGAAAACAGTGGCACGACTGAACTTAATGTATCTAAGCCCCCTCTGTGTCACAGCCGCTGTAAAGACCTATATTTACGGCATTCGACTATAAAGCACTTCAATGAACATCACCCTTGTATTACCTTTCAAGAAAGTAAAACTATACTTTCCACAGGTCAGAAACATTCAGGCGTTTGTTTCTTGAGTGGATAGTATGAAAAGTAAATCGGCCATGGTCGCGGTCACCATTTTAGACGTCCTCCAACGTTCATTTCGGACGATGAATGAAATGTTCAAATGAGTACAGGGTACATAGAGCTTAGAGTTGCGAGAAATTCATCTCTCAGGATAAGGGAAAACCTCCAACGTTAAGTCATATCGGACAATGATTGAAATGATGTTCAAATGAGTACAGGGTACAGAGAGCTCAGAGTTACCACATTCATCTTTCAGGATAAGGGAGAAACTACAGCGTTAAGTCATATCGGGCCAATGAATGAAATGTTCAAATGAGTACGGGGTACATAGAGCTTAGAGTTGCGAGAAATTCACATTTCAGGATAAGAGAAAACCTCCAACGTTAAGTCAAATCGGAGAATGAATGAAATGATGTATGTATGTATGTATTTATTAACTGCAATTGGGTACTACCCGGTGGCAGAGTTAAGAATACAGATCAAATTACATATACTAGATTTACAACAATAATACAGTAAACAATACAAACATGATATTATTTTACTTTAGTCACTTAAAACTTATCTAATTACTTCTCTATTTACATATTATATACCATTATAATTCAAAAGTTAAACTATAAACCATTTAGATTTTTTCCAAATTTCTTCAACGACAGGGGACAGCCCTGAAAGACTGCTGCAGGCAATTCATTCCATTCTTCAATGTTCAAATAAGTACAGTGCACATAGAGATTAGAGTTACCAGATATTCATCTTTTAGGACAAGGGAAAACCCCGTAAAAAAGAAACATCCAGATAAGTCACCATGACCGAGATGCGAATTCAGGAGCTCTTGAACGTGAGGCAGACACGCTACCACTATGGACTATTTTAACCTGTCACTCACTCCGGATATTCTGTGGCTATATTAACCCAGTATGACCAAAAAATGGACTAAATACCCTATGCAAGTGGAAAATATCTTGCAGCTAATCTACCAGCTGCATGACATTGGAATATATGCAAGAAATCTTGTGGAATTATATATTTTAACCAATAGAGAGTCGAAGGTTCACGGTTCGAACTCAAGGTGTCATGTCTATTGTTCCAATTTTATTTTTGGTTTGTTTGACGCAGAAGCGAACGAATTTACAGCTGTTTGGTTTTAGTTGGTGGCTATTACGCCAATGTTACGAAGTTAGGCGCCGTTCATCTGTTTGTGCAACGTGAGCCGTCAGAAACACTGGCGTCAAGGCACGCAAAGGTGGCGCCTGAACACGACCACGTATCCAATACGCTCGTCGTTTTTATTATTATGGACAAAGGCATGCAACCGGATTGCAACCCGATATCCGGGTATACAACTGAAGAATGAAGGTTGTTTCAAGGTCGCAGTTTATCGGGTTTCATTCATACGCTATGTCCGTCACGCCTTCCCACCGGATTATGTAACTTTTTCATTTTCAATGTTTTGTTTCGGTAATTCTCTCTAACCGTGTTATTTTCGAAACTTTCAGACCAATTCAGAATCTCGTTTACTTTCCGAGTTATTGACATGTTAAAGCTGAAGCTTTTATCGTATACCAAATGCTGCACACGATGTAATTAAATGTTAAATGTTTGTGTCACATATATCTTATAACGTAAAAATCTGCCATTTTGTTCAAAAGAAAATGTTTTAAATTCTGACCTTGAAACTTTTAGCTGTTCTAAGTTTTTCTTAAATATCTTTAAAAATTACTAACTCAAAAATTGTTCAAACAAGTTCTGCTAATTTAATTGCTTGTTTTGGGAATCTAAATGCCAATTTCAGCAGTACTGAATAAATTCATCGTGTAGAACATTTTGAAAAACTGAGCACAAATAACATTTTAAAATAAACGCCTATACTGCTGGTTTTAAACCAATATTACATAAATATGGACATTTCTAATACCATAAAAAGTTGAATGTATGGCCCGAGATTTCTGAACTCATGGAATATAAACACTTATCCTCAGATTTAAACTAAATCTCAGTACAGTATCCATAAAAGGCTATTATTACGCGCTATTCGGCATCCAAAATAACAATTTTACAATTTTAATTATCAAATAGTTATCTAGTTAATATATTTTTGAGTCGAAGTAGTACTCGATGCTCTATACATTGCTAGTGTTTACCTAGAACACGTTTGTTAAGGTTCGTCTGGTTTAACTTGAAACATGACCAGCGCTACCACTCCCTGTGACAAGGGAGCGGTGAAAAGTTTAATACACACATTGCCACTGCTATCCGTGACTGTCTAATCTCCGTCAGAGACAGGTGCTGCAACCAGTGCATGGCTTGCTTGCTTTCTTACTTACAAACAGTGCTTTATATTGACAATGAAATATGGTATAAAAACGGTGTTGTAAGAGATAATTAGGAGAAACAAAAGTAAGTTCAAACTGTATACAGTCGATCCCATATCTGAATTAAATGGACATACCTTACCTCCGTGTCATTGTGATACGAATGCTATCGAGTTAATATAGGCACAAATCAATGAAGGAGGTAGAAAAGATCTATTGGAGAAAAGACGGGTTAATTGATATGTTGGGCAATTTCAGCACAAACTTATAAAAAAAGTGACTCCCCAAAAAATCCCTAATGGACGAATGGATGCGTAGGCTTCCACGGCCTGTGTCTTGATGTGTGATCTTGGCTTCCGGTGAAGGCCGCGTCATCTTGGTATGTGTGATCTTGGCTTCCGGTGAAGGCCGCGTCATCTTGGTCTAGGGAAGAATACCACAGAAAAAGAAAGCCCTAAGGAATCGAACCAGACAACAAAACACAATATTAATTATCTCCAAAACCAACAAAAGCGGTGACACCGGTGCAAGATCCCATTGGCAGACAGGCAACCAATCGGGGACAAAGGGGCGGGACCAGCAGAGATTCGCAACCGGTATATAAACGGGAGCAACCGGACAAAGAGCGGACAAGAGTCCAGAAGAAGCTCACGACAAGATGAGCGAAACGTCGGCAATTTCGACCAAGATGACGCGGCCTTCACCGGAAGCCAAGATCACACATCCCTAATGGACGGTATATCTACACTACCGCCATCTACCAGAAGTCTTTAAAGCGCTGCGCTTGAACGTATTAAAGGAATAGCAACAATATAATCACGCGGAATAAATCGGAATATTACTTGGAAGAACAGATGCATTTTTTAGACGTGGCGCATGAACTTGCTCGGATGTGCGCAAGTGACGTCATGCGAATCATTGGTAAGGATAAGATTTCTGCTTTCACCAGCAGATTGCTGATAAAGCTAGTGGGTTAGATGGCACGTGACTAACCTGACACCCCCCCCCCCTTTTTCAAATAAGTGGACTCGACCATAAGCTACTGCGCAACATTACGTCATACACCACGTCTAAAAAATACATCAGTAATGCGATGTTGGTCCTGCGCCGTGGCGTACCGGGCTAAGTCAGCATGCCTTGGCTTCTGCCCACATAAAGCGGTCCGAATTCGATCCCACCCAGGGGTGCGGATTTTAAGTACCAGGTATAGGGCCGGTGCCCATTGAGCATCTTGAGGAAAGTGAGGGGCTTACGCTAGGTAAGCGGCCCTGGTCACGAAAACCAACGTTCCGGCTCGGGGATGACGAGATGTTGACATCTCACCATATCGGTTGGATGATCGCCCACCTTTGCGTGCGTAAGTGGGCGTGAGGCCGGCAGTCGGGTTGGCAGGCCCTCATAGGACCGTCGCGCCATGGGTTATAATAATCAATATTGTGACTGTGGGTTCGTAGAATTAAAAGCCATATTTGCGGAAATTCAAATCGTTCTTTATTTGCGTAGAAATACACTTCGGAGCAGCAGAATTACAGCACATACACAATCACGATCTACCAAGGTCGATGACCAAAAACAGCGTTCTGATTACATCTATTTACAACATTAGCTCTGGTTACATCTGTTTGCGACTGACTCGGCGAGTCGTCGCCCCCTTAAATACCTCACTGATAATTCGAGACTGTTCTGTAACAATCACTAGATATTTCTGCAACAAACAAGAAATCGAATGTTCTATAAAACAATCAAGACGTCACCAGAATGTTCCAATTACCTCACTTATCTGTGTCGGCAAGTCTTTTATCTCGCGCTATCTTTATCTGTTTTTGCAGGTTCTTTATTCCCACACTGTCTGCCTATCAGTTCCTTTGTGTAAACAGGCAGTATGTCGCCAGTCGTAGAAAAGGGGGATTCGCGACAATAATAATTATTAATGCTATGTGGGATTAAGCAGTCATGGGTTACCTACGCGGGCAACAATGCGTTCTCCTCCCCCCCCCCCTCATTCTAATTCCAATGTTTCCAGATGAACCAGACAAACTGTGCATAAAAGTAATGCGATGTGGGATTAGGCAATCTGGATTACCTACAACAGCGCGGGCAATAATGCGCTCTAATTTTCGTGTTTCAAGATAAACCAAACGAACTGTAGGACCTTCCTAACATCCTCAGCTAATGTCGACTATTGACTTTTGATTTAATGCAAGCCACAGAGCGTCTCTTGTTGGTATCTTGGTGAACTTGAAACACAATCTCATATTACTTCAAAAATGATGAACCTGAATGAAAATAAAAATAAAGATATTGTGATTTTGTGGGTCTGTAGAATTAAAAGTCAAATTAGCAGAAATTCAAATAGTTCTTCATTTGCGTAGAAATACACTCAGAGTAGCAGTATTACGTCACATACACATTCTACTAAGGTCGATGACCACAACAGCGTTCTGATTACATCTGTTTACAACATCAGCTCTCGTTACAACATCTGTTTGCGACTGACTTGATCACGAGCCATGGCTTCTTTTTATACACCCACTCATGAATTCCAGACTATTATGGAATGTTTCTAACATATCACCAGATAAAACTAGAATGTAACTATATCTGTGTCGGCAAGTCTTATCTGCGGCGCTATGTTTATCTGCTTATGCAAGCTCTTTATCTCCGTGAAACACTATCCGTCTTATCTATCTGCGCCGAACCTTTTATGCGCGTCGCCGCGAGAATATTCATAGTTTTGGTTTACATCACATTACTGAAAATAAATCCCCCCTCAAACATAGCTACTGAATAATATGCAAAATGAATGAAATATGAATGAAAATATGGAATGAAAGTAATTGTGATTGATTGTAATGGCATTTGTCAGTGTACGTTGTATTCGAGAACCTGTACTCGAATGAAACTATCAATTCCTAAAAACAATCGATTTTTGAAAACATTTGATTCTGGCCCTCACTAATTGTGTGCGTGACAAACAATAGTGTTCATCGATTTCGAAATTCAATGTAATCAACATTTTCTGACTTCCGATTTGTGTTGGGAAAGCATTATGCTAGGTATGCTTGTTCTAACCTGTTCGTTCCGGTCTGATTTGCAAGCCAGTTTCTGGTCATGGCCACCTTCAACCATTTAAAAGCCATGTGCCGTAGAAGGCAAATGTTACAAGTAGAAGAATGGCTACAGCAAACCAAGCTTGCAGGTCATTTCAAAGAAAAGATTGAGCGTGTATCATACATTTGTGGACGTTTCAAAGCGGCCGTGACAATTAGCTTACAGTTTGTAAAGTTTCCTTAATTAGACGTCGATTTCTAAGGCACTGCCTCTTATGTTGGTATAAAATTGCCAGATGTTTTGTCGGATCTAAGAGAAAATGTATTTCAATTAAATTACCCGCAGATTTTCCTCCAGACTAAATTAAGTCTACTTGTGCACTTGCTAAAGAGTTCTCTAATTTCAAGATTCAATAAAAGCAGTGGCGAAGCGTGTAATGAAACGCTGGAAGCATCGCTTCAGCTTCCCCACAAATTTCAAGAGAAAAAGAACAAGAAAATTCGTGCCAAACAATATCTTATTTGTTCTTTAAAAATATATTCCCAAACATCAGCGGCGCTGCGCATAATTTACCAGCTGCTTGCTTAGATTCAACTGATCAGTTACGCAAGCTCCTTCAATACTGAATATTTCTGTATTTACTCATTCATAACCTTGAATACCATGCTTCGTAGGCTTCCGGAAGCAAATGCGACTCCTCGATAGTTAAGAAGCACTGACAGATTTTGTCACGTGAAGTCTCTGCTTTATGCGGTTATCTTAAATACAACTAAGTATATTTCAATAACATAGCAACAGTACTCTACATAGACTGGTATTTAGTAGTGACAGCAGGAAAGTCTTGTGAAGTTTTAAGTAATTAACACAAGCGTGTGAATTGCATACTTTGGGCTAACAGTTCACGCGGTGTGGGCCAGTTGTAGGAAAAATTGGAACGTCTGAGTGGAGAGGGAACCCTTTTATTGTGAGCAATCTTGAAGTGCTAGAACGGCCTACGTGTAACCGTACAGTAGAAAGAGTACTAAAGAGTAGCCTTAGTTCTTTGAGTCATTATTCTCTTATTTTAATGAAAATTATTTGGAGCTTCCCTCGCTTTGACAGTCACACTCCGCCACTGGACCTATGTGTGACTGTATAATAGAAAGAGTACTGAAGAGTAGTCTTAGTTCTTTGAGTCATTTTTCTTATTTTAAGGAAAATTATTTGGAGCTTCCCTTGCTTTGAAAGTCACGCCTCGCTACTGGAGCTACGTGTGAGTGTACAATAGAAAGAGTACTGAAGGGTAGCCTTAGTTCTTTGAGTCATTCTCTCTTATTTTAATGAAAATTATTATTTGGAGCTTCCCTTGCTTTGAAAGTCACGCCTCGCTACTGGACCTACGTGTGGCTGTACAACAGAAAGAGTACTGACGGGTAGCCTTAGTTCTTTGAGTCATTCTCTCTTATTTTAATGAAAATTATTATTTGGAGCTTCCCTCGCTTTGAAAGTCACGCCTCGCTACTGGACCTACGTGTGACTGTACAATAGAAAGAGTACTGAAGAGTAGTCTTAGTTATTTGAGTCATTATTCTCTCTTATTTTAATGAAAATTATTATTTGGAGCTTCCCTTGCTTTGAAAGTCACACCTCGCTACTGGACCTGCGTGTGACTGTACAACAGAAAGAGTACTGAAGAGTAGCCTTAGTTCTTTGAGTCATTATTCTCTCTTATTTTAATGAAAATTATTATTTGGAGCTTCCCTTGCTTTGAAAGTCACGCCTCGCTACTGGAGCTACGTGTGACTGTACAATAGAAAGAGTACTGAAGAGTAGCCTTAGTTCTTTGAGTCATTATTCTCTCTTATTTTAATGAAAATTATTATTTGGAACTTCCCTTGCTTTGAAAGTCACGTCTCGCTACTGGACCTACGTGTGACTGTACAATAGAAAGAGTACTGAAGAGTAGCTTTAGTTCTTTGAGTCATTATTCTCTCTTATTTTAATGAGAATTATTTGGAGCTTCCCTCGCTTTGAAACTCACGCCTCGCCACTGAATAAAAACTATCCCAAAAATAAAACGTGATACATATTGAGTAAAGAATAAATGGTATACTAAGGAACCAGATAGGGGGGGGGGTGGGATTAGATGGTCTGCTTTTACTGTCTGGATTCGCGATAAATTACCTGCAATGTTTTACTTGCGGCAATATTTTATTATTTTAAAATAAAATAAAAATTGGAGAATCACCACCTAAGTATCGAAAAGTGCCAAGCGAATTTTCTATAGTATCATTCGATGTCGATGCCATGCAAGTATCCTGAGTATTGCAAGTATCGAGGTCTCATCCCTAGTTATAACAAAAGAAACGAAAATAACATTTAAAGAAAACATAAATCATATTTTTAATTTTGATTGCGATCAGTTGATACTAAAACCAATGTAGAATATAACAGTGTGATGGTACAGCCCAAACTGTGGTAAAACTTCAAAATAAATCACAATAAAATGAACGTACCTAGCGGAGAGTTACATAGAAAGCACTGCAAAGTGCATCTTCACATAAACAAGTCATTTGCTGTAAATGATGAAACGGCCGTCCTAGTTCCCACTCCTACCCATCGAGAGGCTTAGGAAGTTTGGACTTTTTACTTTCTATGTGATAAAGAGCAAAAATACTTTAGCCTTAAAATTATATATACGTCACTGGATTTATTGAATCAATTTGGCTCTTTAAATTATGTCCTGCATACCACACCCAGAATTTTTTTCTTTTTTAATTTCCCTAAACTTCGTTCAATTAATCCCTCGATTCGCTGTTCTAAAAAAAGGATTAAAGATATGTACACCTAATATTTACTAGATATTTCTGTGAACTATTTCTTTATTTCAACCTACTTTTTGTCTTATTTTAAAATAGACGGCGAAAATACGGCTTTTTGTTACAGAAACTGACTTATTTTGCATTCTCGACAAATCAAAGATACTAAAAAATAAATGTTTTGGTCGCGGTCTAAAATTATCTTTTATGTGACTACAATGAACGTGGTAAAGCAAGTACACATGTGCGATATGAGGAATCTCCTACAGTCAGCAAATTTTGTATCTACTGCACGGAAAAGATGTACAGCTTTAATACAGAGTTGTGCGCACTCTGTGACACAAAGAAGAGGCAATCAGAACATAAGGCTATTGTTCCGGTGCCAGAGACGGCACTATTCTATAAATAGTTCTCATGTTGTGCAACCCTCACTGTCAAATATTTGCTCTCCTCCTATTATCTATAATCGCAGTAAACTTGCAACACACGAACGATGAAAATGCAATTTTAGATTTCGAGCGCAAAGCCAAATCGCATGAAAAATGATCAACATTCTTGTAGTTATGACGCAAGCAGTTAGGGAAACAGATGTATTTCTAGGCATTATACTGCCGTGCCCTCTAATAAGCCTTTATGGCAAACAGAAGTATATTACCTTACTCTATAATATAAAAAATGATGTTTTGCTTACTGTATTTTATTGTCAGTTTACATTGAATATTATATTAAAGCAGATTAAACCATAACTTTACACATTTTATAATAAACGGATTCAAAGACAATATTTCAAATAACTAATTACTGCCAACAAAATGTCCCAAGGTGCAGCATTCACAAAGTGTAGCCTACAGATTGAGAGCTTCAAGGCACAAAATATAGCCCAGACATTGAGGACCATTAGTCATAAAGTACAGCCCAGGGATTCGGGACCTAAAGCTGCAAAGTGTAGCCCAAAAATTGAGGGCATCAAGCCAAGAAATGTAGCCCCAAGATTGAGAGCCCTAAGCTGCAAAGTGTAGCTCAAAAACTGACTCAAGCCACGAAATATAACCGGATTGAGAGCCCTAAGCTGCAAAATGTAGCTCAAAGATTGAGGGCCTCATGCCTCGAAATGTCGCCCCTAGATTGAGAGCCCTAAGCTGCAAAGTGTAGCTCAAAGACTCAGAGCCTCCAGCCAAGAAATGTAGCCCAGTGATTGAGAGCCCTAAGCTGCAAAATGTAGCTCAAAGATTGAGGGCCTCATGCCACGAAATGTCGTCCCTAGATTGAGAGCCCTAAGCTGCAAAGTGTAGCCCAAGGTTTGAGGGCACTAAGCTGCAAAGTGTAGCCCAAAGATTGAGGCCACTAAGATGCAAAGTGTAGCACAAGGATTGAGGGCACTAAGCTGCAAAGTGTAGCCCAAGTATTGAGGGCACTAAGCTGCAAAGTGTAGCTCAAAGATCGAGGGCCTCAAGCCACGAAATGTAGCCCCATGATTGAGGGCTCTAAACCGCAAAGTGTAGCTCAAAGATCGAGGGCCTCTAGCCACGAAATAGAGCCTCGAGATTGAGAGCCCTAAGCTGCAAGGTGTAGCTCAAAGATAGGCGGCCTCAAGCCACGAAATGTCACCCCAAGATTGAGAGCCCTAAGCTGGAAAGTGTAGCCCAAGTTTTGAGGGCACTAATCTGCAAAGTGTAGCCCAAAGATTGAGGGCACTAATCTGGAAAGTGTAGCCCAAGGATTGAGGACTCTAAGCTGCAAAGTGTAGCCCAAGGATTGAGGGCACTAAGCTGCAAAGTGTAGCCCAAGGATTGAGGGCAGTAAGCAGCAAAGTGTAGCCCAACTATTGAGGGCACTAAGCAGCAAAGTGTAGCCCAAGGATTAAGGACACTAAGCAGCAACGCGTAGCCCAAGGATTGAGGGCACTAAGCAGCAAAGTGTAGCCCCAGGATTGAGGGCACTAAGCAGCAAAGTGTAGCACAAGGATTGAGGGCACTAAGCTGCAAAGTATAGCCTAGGTATTGAGGGCCAAGGGTTGAGAGCCCTTAATCAAGAAGCATAGCTGAAGAATTACAGAGCCCTAAGTCGTAAAGTGCAGCCCTCAAATCTGTGAAGCTAAATCCAAATGATCTAGGGTAATACAGGACAATCTCTACATGCTATTTTTCTTTCCAAAATACACTTTGAAATGCTCTTGTGTTAGCAAACATGTGTAGAGAAGAAGTTAGAACTCCTGCAGATTACAATCCAATTGCACTAGCACTCTGTCAGATGACCTGTTTTTGTTGACTCTGCTATAAAAGGATCCTAAAAGGAAGGGTGCACTTTCTCAAAGCAGTCACATCAACTCTTACTTCCTATTTCATTTTAGGATGGGACCGCAATCTCTGATGTTATGTTGCTGAAGTGTTTGAGACCTCACCCCCTACCCTACCTCCTCAACAAAATAAAACATGGTGACAGATTTATTGGCAAGTGATGAATTCCAGGAAATAAAGTCTAACAGTTAAGCGAAACAATCAAGGATAAAATAAAATAAAACAAAAGTTTGTTACCGAACAACCCTACAGTTGGGATTACCCAAAATTCAAAAAACAGGAAATAAGATGTGCCAAATCATTAACATAAATACAGTACGCACATGTTTTCTTGAGCGCTGGATTTAAGGTGTGGTGTGGACAGAGGGGAAGAAGCGAGGGCTAATACTCTTGTATCTGCAGTGTGGTCAACCTTGAAAAACACAGTTTAGCAAAATAGCATGTAAGATACGCGAAAATATCACAAGTAACGTTGCATCCTCTGAAAACATTCCTTAGTTTTGCCCAAGCCAGCTCAATTGCATTCAGATCACAGTTATACGGAGGTGTCCCCTTTCGAGAGCCTTAACATCCACAAATATTTAATACAAATATAAATCATTTTCAAGTAAATGCTGATGTACATTAGCACCACACTCATAACAAGGATAAACTGGCAATTCGAGCGCACCAAACGAGCCTTTATGAAGGAAGCTTTAACTACAAAGATATAATGTTAGACAAACTTCCAAATTCATTTAAACAAGCTGCATCATTAAAACACTTTAAGAATAAGGTTAAGAAAGTTGTGCATGCAACCTGTTTTTTTACGGTTAATGAATTTTTAGAACTATAACCATGTAAATGAGCACTGGGAGCACAGTACATTCACAAACCTGTAATATTTATATTATGACATTTCTTGTAGTAAATTAGTCTATGCAAATATCACATGAAACCATAGAAAAGCTGCTTACTGTGTATATTGTATGTAAACAATTTGACTATGTATATACTGTATTTATACATTTTGACGTGTCTCATAACACGTATATGTTGCCAAGGACGAACTAAAATTCTAATTCTAACATAAGACTGTTGTAAACTGGTTAGCTAATTAACCTTGAAATTGATCAAAACGAATTATGGCAGACATGATAAAGCTTAGCATATTAACCACTAGATGTCAGTGTATAGTGCATTTCAAAGTTGTCATCTATGTTTACGGAGTTAAACGAAACTTACCGAATGAGGACATGGTTCGCTCTTCTTATCGCGTGCATACTGTACACCCTGTAACAAACTGTCCAAATGGCTAAACAAAAAATTTAAGGAGGTACCAAAATTTGAAAGCCACAGTATTCAGAATTTGTTGGAATTCATCAACAAAACTGAAGACCTAGAATTTTTTCCCACTGACCTAATGGTATCTTTTAATGTAATCTCTTTGTTCCTAAGTGTGCCAAGAGAAACTCATGGAGTACATACAGATATGGCTCCAGTCCCTCCAGTATGACCAAAATATCATAGAGGAATACCTTCGCTTAACAAATATCTGCATTGAACAATCCTTTTTTTACATTCAATAAAAAATGTTTGAAATAAAAAACACGACTAACTATGACTAACCCATTGTCCCCATTCCTGGCAGAATTTTTCATGAGCTTTTTGCAAACCTATATCACAAAGGCATTCCCACTAATTTTTAAACATTGGTATACATATGTAGATGACATTTGAGCAATAGTAAAGAAAAACAAGTGGGCGAGGTTAAAACTACTGAATTTATAAAATCCCGCAATAAAATTTTCCATAGAAAAAGAGACAATGAAATCCATTTCTTAGGTTTGAAACTACTCAGAAAATATACAATACTAGAATTTGGCATATATAGGAAAGAAACATAAACAGAAAATTTCATAAAATCAGATGGATATAACCCAAGACAACACAAGCTTGCTGTTATCAACAGTTTAACTTACAGGTTGGTTAATGTACCTTTAAACAAGGTGGAATATTTCAAAGAATACAATAATATCATTCACATTGCAGAATACAATGGATTCAGTGCTGAACTGGTCAAAAAGAAAATTTATATATTCAAAAGACAACAAAGATGCAAACAAGCAACTATTTCCCTGATCAGTAATAAAACTTCATAAAGAAAATTTACATATCATCCCAGAGCTACACACCTTCTTCACTTCAAAGAACACAATATTACTTTGGCCCCACGGAACAAATTCAGTGTACAGCTTTTGAAATAATATAATACAAAGGAGATACCCACAGACAAAAATTTAGTTGTGTACCAGATAAACTGCAAAGGCTGTGGCAGCTTTTACATTGCAAAAACTAAAAGGAATTTGAACATTAGGCTTAAAGAGCATTTTAGGAACGTCAGGAACAAAAAAAATAGATAAATCGGCGGTAGCGTACCATTTTTGGAAGAAGAATCATGATATAGAACGAGAAATCCACTTATTAAAAAGTGTTCAGGGTCCAGCTGCATTACCACGTGGGAAAAAATATTCATAAACAAATATGAAGGAAAATTATTCAATTTCAACACTACCTTTGAAGAGAACCCAAACTTCAAGTTATCAAGATACTGACAGAGACGCACCTATCACCTCCAAGGAGTTCACCAAACCAACGTCCATTAGTCGACAACAGCTGATGATGTTTGAAAGATCCTAACAAAATGCGTTCTACATAAACACTAGCAATAAAAGGAGCAATGAGTACTAGTTCAACTCAAAATTATATTAAAACATAGTGGACCCAGCTTGTTGTTGAGATAATCATTTGCATATTGAAAACTATAGAAGTAGCATGTGTTATGGGGAAAACAGTAGAAAGGCATCAATGTCAAGTTTAAACAGGCACAGACATATGCAAATTTACACACATATAACTATTTGTAACAAAAACTTCACTTATCTTAAGAAAATGCTAATTTTTCTTTTTAATTGAGATCAATTTCACAAACAAAACTATGGTTAAATGACCATGAAATAAATCCTGAAGTTAAATTATTAAAACAATTAAATGGTCCGATAAATTTAATTGGTTTGGGAAAAGATATTTATTTTAAAAAATAAACATTGTGTAATGATATTAGTTAATTGATGTAAATTAATCATTTCTTCACACTAGCCGTATATAGGCTAACACAAACGGTGTATCTCGGATGCGAGAGCCCCTAGTGGTCTACTGCGGAAATATATGAGTCAAATGGAGAATTTAATGTCAGGACGGCAAGTTGGCCATGGTAGCTCATTGGGTTAGAGCGACTGGAAGGAAACCAGGAGATCCATGGTTCAAATACCGGCCATGGCATTGAATTTTTCATGTTGACTCTATCAAAAACCTTAGCCTATATACGGCTAGTGTGAAGAAATGATTAATTTCCATCAATTAACTTAAATAATAAGAGTTTAATGATGTAGCCTGGGACTCAAGTACTTACAATAGTAAGTCGCCACAAATGGTATATCTCGAATGCGAGAGCCCCTAGTGGTTTACCGGGGAAATATGAGTCTAATGGAGAAAATAATGTCAGGACGGCACGTTGACCATGATAGCTCAATGGGTTGGAGCAACTGGATGGAAACCAGGAGATCCGTGGTTCAAATCCAGGCCATGGCATTGAATTTTTCATGTTTACTTTATTGCGTAATGAATTTTGAAATACCAGCAGTTGATTCTGTTTTTAGGTTTGTTTCGTTTTTAGATTTGGTAATACTGGAAAAACATAATAACATGGTAGCCAGAATCCTTGATGACGAAGTGTGTTGATGGACTGACGATGTAAGCAATTTGTGAAATCGATCTCAATTAAAATGAAAAATTAACATCATTTTCTTAAGATAAGAAGTTTTTGTTACAAATAGTTATATTTGTGTAATATCATTGCTTCACTGTAGCTAAGCTTCATTTTCTACATAATATGCCACTTTGTTTGCTTTCAACAATGAGACTTTTCAACTAAGTAAAAAAACTATAGAACAAACCATGGGAACGAGAATATATAATTGAAGATATAACAGAGATATTGTTATAGAAGTCCTGTGCCATGGCATAGTGGGCTAGAGCATTGTGTTTTGGTTCCCTGCACCCAAACTTGATCCCATCCCTGAGGGATGCAGATTTTAAGTCCTGGGTATAGGACCAGTGTCAACTCCGCATTGTGAGGAATTTGAGGAGCAATGCTATGTAGCGAACGCTAGTCTAGAAAGTCAACTTTCCAGCTGGGGATGTCGTGAGGCTGACCACATCTCCCCGTATCCGTTGGATGATTGCCTACTTCTATCTTGCATATGTATGCGTGAGGTCGGCAGTCGGTTTGAACGGACATAGGCCCACTTTGGGCTGTTATGCCATGGGTTACTATTGTTATAGAAACAATGGCAACAACAGTGAAAGCAGCAATGAGAGTGACGGTGGAACATACTCTAAGAGCCTGCACAGATTACCTACGTAGTTCCAGTGAATGGGATAGACTGGATAAACTCTTAATAATAAAGGCCCAGTCTGGTATACTGACAGTTCTAAAACCAAGTCAGGAACAGGAGCTGGTCTCTATAGCAATCGTATCAAGACTTCTTACAGTCTAGGCACAATTGCCAAGTTTTCCAGGTGGAAATTAACGCAATCTTAGTCTGTTCTATAAAGCATCAAAAGAATACAAGAATAGAAATTATTATTCTCTCAGACAGCCAAACACCTCTTAAAGCTCTTGAGACAGCAACAATCAAATAAGGCTAGTCTCACAATGCTGGGAATAGCTTATGACACTGGTAGAACACAGTTCAACTGAGGTGGATGCCAGGACATACTGGCATTTCAGGCAACAAAGCAGCCACAAATGCTTGCAAAACACCACTTATGTGACCGAAACCTCTGCTGGGAGTATCATACAGACCAGTAAGGCCAGGAATTAGAAACTGAGCTCAATTTGAACAACGGAAATACTGAAACTCAGTAGATGGTTGCAGGCACTCAAAGGCACTTGTTGCAGACCTAGACCTAAGGCTAAATAGGAGAAGCTTTCCTGGGTAGCAGAACACTGTGCTCTGAAGTATAACCTGCACAGAATGGGATTGTGTAATGACCCGATCTGTATTAGATGTCGGCAAGGAGTTGAATCAGTTATTCATCTGTTATGTGACTGTTGATCTCTTGCTCATCTAAGAGCAAAAGTTTTTGGCAGCCACTTTCCAAGGATAATTGGCCTATTAGAGACATCCATAAGTAGTCTGAATAAATTCATTATGAAAAAGTTGGGGATGCATAATATATGCAGTGATAGGGGGCTTTTTAAGGCCTTCCCTTTTCAAACTCAACTCAACCTACATATTCCTATGAGTAAGGACTATGATAGTAACCTGTAGTATACCACAGGAAGGAAAGTCTCCAGGGAATAAGATGCAAGGAGATGGAGAAGGTTCCCACACCTTCCCTGGTTAGATTTATGACATCCCATGTCAGTACAGTTACAGACCATTCAAAAACATTCTGACGGCTTCTACTTTTGTTAATAAATCTTCTCAGTTTTAGTGCATGTTCTTTTTAACAGTTCTGCTCCCTGTTTAGCATGTGTTCTCTGTCACACATTTGCTGTCCTTGTCCCACAGAGTAAAGGAGACGCATTCCTCTCAGGGACTTACTCTGTGTTGGTGGACAGTACATAGTTCTAAAATCTGGAGACCATCTGAACAGCAACTCACCTACCTGTACATCTGGATACACCTCTTGGAACAAAAGAACATGGTGAGTGACTCACTCTTTAGTTTGTTATTAGAAAACTTCAGAGATCAAATTGTTTGGCAACACTAGTAAAGAAAACATCTTGGCTAATCCTGAACTGGACCCTTAGGGGAGTCCTTCAATACATTTTCATGCCTAGTACATGTTTGCCCTTTTCTATTATTAATTTTAACTTCCCCCTTCCTTTCCAAAGTATTATTGTTTCCCCTACTGATGGTTGTTGGCTTCTTTTTTACTTTTCAATCATTTATTAGTCTCTCTCTGCCTGTTATTTACCTCTCATTTCAGCTTCCAATTACGACTTTACTAAGGATAGGTCTTAACTGCACTTCACGATTTTCACTTCTACTTTCCCCCTTTTTATTAAAGTTATCAAGCTTGCCCTTTTTATCAACCCTTCTTCCAATTGCCTATTTTATCTTACTTGCTCTCTACCTTGTGTAGCCCTTCTCTATTCTCTGCAATTTGCTTAGCCAATTTTTTAAGCCCAGTCACTCTAGGCCCTTCCTATCGATCTCCCCAAACCAGTTTTCATTTGTCTAATCCCACGTGTTTTCACATTTGTTTCACACAGTGCTTGCATTTACTTCTTGATGTTTTCTTGAATACTTCGTGTTCCTTCCAAGCTATTTATACTAAATATTTCCCTCACTTAGTGTCTTGTCATTCTTGCCAGCACATAGCTTGCTGTACGTGACCAAAGTATCAGACTGGCACAAGCCAGTAAATATACCAACTATTTCCTGCAATAAAAGTACATTACAACCTTCCATGTTGTTTACAATTACTCTGCAATTTCAAACAAACAATTCTATAAATAATTCTTATTCACTCACTCTGTACACAATATAAAGGAACATTTTTTAAAATGTCATCATTGGCAAATTGCTAATTGTAACAACACTTGCTGATAAGTGCATATTTACATTGCGTATGTTTACATAATTTCATGTTCCAAGAAAATAGGTCATACAGATACATCTGTAGCTAAATCTCAGTGAATATTCCTATTATGAAAGCAAACTATAATCAATATTGTGAACTTCAATATATAATAAATAGTGTTAGATAATGGTAAGATGTCTAAAAGACAGAAGGTACAATAAACATTTGACAGGTATGAAAAATAAGCTCAACAAATGGATTACATCTAAAGTTTTCCAAATCAAAGGAAATTCATCTCAAATGGTTCGTTTTTTTTTATTACAAATAGCACTGGTAACTTCCATCTCATAGCAGATGCAGGGTATAATGTTCAAAACGCTTGCTATATAAACTTTAGGATACTATGCTTTCTCTACAATCTATCAAGGTTAAGATTATGTTAGGAAGTTTTCAATAATTGCATTTTTTAATGATTTAACGTTCTGCAGTTTGCTCACGTTATCTCTCTCACATAAGACGGCGTAGTCTACATTATCCTTATAAGTCAATGACTGAGGACATTGCTAATACGTTTCACAACAGATATACCCACATATTTCTGGAAAAGGTTTAAAACAAATTACAATATTTTCTGTGCTTGAAAACGTGGCATAGGTATGTGTGTACACCAAATTAGGTACGTTTAGTAAGGTTACATTCAACTTATAATTGGGCTGTTTGCTTTAATTCTAAAGAATTCACAACATAAAAATGGCACAGTAAATCCCAATCCTTAGGTAAACCTCTTGTTTACGTCAATTACATCAATCCTGGGTCCCCTTCATATAATTAGGTAAATCCTCACGCATTGAATTAGTACAATATATTTTCAATATGTTTATTTCTTGTTCATTTACTTCACATTTTAATGTTAAGCAACACTGGAGAGCTTATTAGGAACGTAATAGAATAAGTAGTTCAAATTGCTTTTATTTAATATACTTACCTCCTTCTCCAGTTCGCTTTTAACGCAGATGCATGCTGCTCTCCTTCTGAAGCCTTCTTCGTCGTAAATTCTTGTCGAATTTGGTTTTTCTTTAACCATGCTGGTGTAGTTTGCGTAAGCAGGAGCGGAAACGAAAGCTATTGAACTCGATCTGACCGGTCTTAATATTCACCTTTGCAGCACCGCGCCCGCCATTTCACACGTATTATTTAAATGCATTTCAAATCAGGTATGCCATTTAAATAATTACCTTGATCACAGTCGGTCAAAGTTACGCGCAACTTTTAATCACAGCAATGAGTACTACTACCGGCACTCTTTAACCGAAGACTACGATATCTCAATTCCACAAGCGTCCATGTTGTCGCTTTGCTGGTTGTGAATGAAGTGAATAAGCGATCAGCTGGCCAGGGTACCCGAGAAAATGAAGTCAGGTTATCTACTAATTCGGTACATATTTAACGCTTCGTATCTTATTGTTTCCAATAAGACAAACATAAATTACATTATTTTTAGATTTAAGAAACTAAGTAACAAAATGCTCATGTGCGCATTTGTAAAGTTGCAACCCACTAAAGATTGGAAATGTAATCTGATTTATCTTACGTATTCAAGCAGACTATTATTATTATACAATTTGGAATTAAATTCATGTGATTTATTTACAAAACCCTTAGATACTGTTTGGGCGAAAGTTTTAAATGTTTCAAAAGTGCTGAAAGCTTCTGAGGAAGCCATAATACAGTCCGTACATTAGTGCTACACCTCCTACGTGAAAATACAGCAATGATCCCAGTGGTCAGATTATTGATTTTCACAGTCTCTAGAAGCTCTGTGTTACTGGTTACTTAACTGCTCTGCTTTGCAGCAAGGAATCCGATGTAATCAAACTAAAAATCTCCAGGATCTACTTTCATGCATCAAAGCATAATAGCTGATGGAAACCTCTTCTGAAAATTCCAACATTCAGGTGAGTGGAAAATGAACCAGAGGGCTTTGTAAGAAAACAGCAATAATAATGCAGTAATATTAATTATAATAATAGCGGCCAAGCTATATTTATTTTAAAAACACTTCTAAATACATTCATTTTCAAAAGAGAAAATTAATTTTAAAAAAAAAGGCTATTTGATTACTAAAATAACTTGTTATTGTTGCAGCTAGTACCTTTCATTCACCAAGTGGGAGGACATTCTTCTATGCTTTGCTTGGATGAAGCAACAGTGTGCAAACCACTAGTTCCCAGAGAATTGCAGTTCTATCAGACTTTGCCAGATGCAGTGCGTAAGTTTACACCTAAATTTTATGGCATCATCAAGGTACATGTGGTCCATGAAGAGGAGGGATATGTCACCCTTCAAGCTTCACCACCACCATGTTATAAACCAAAGCCGTCGAACGGAAAAAGGTAATCTGCTACATTTGCATTGTTAAAGTTAAGTAATAGTCCCCAGGCATACATAAATTACATTTGATGCTGCATCTTATTCAGATTATCGTATACACAGAAGAAGGATGTGTTGGGGAAGAGAGAAGCATAGCACAAAAACAAATACTGTATTCAGAATATATATCAAAGTTTATAAGTTTTATCATGTATCTTTTAAGGGTGAAAAGAAACATTTGTAAAGTATTTCCTATTGCTTGGTTTGTTCATTTGTTCAACAAAGCTCAGGGACATTGAACATGCGTCACGATTATATACTAATATATCCAGCACCAATAAATACTCTGTGTTCCCGCTCCATCTTGCATTATCCTATCAATAGAAAAAAATTTCATCACCTATAAAAAGTGTTACAAAGATGCAAGTTTGAAGTTGGTATGACATATTACATCTTCAGTTTTCTTACGAAAATCTTCAATGTTAATGGATATTTCTCAAAAATTCAAACTTCATCCTCTTGAAATTAATTGTATTCTGTGACATTTATTGTTTTATTCATAGCATATTTTGAAATATAGTCACATATGCTGTAATTGTATTTATGTACTTTAATTATGTAAAGTGGTTGGCTGTCCATGAATACAATTTTTTAAGACAGAGTGATTAGTGCTGGTGTATGGTCGCTCGTTGAAGGACTCTGTTGTCAATAGCTTGAATATCCTGTGTGATTTTATGCTTCAGATTATCCAGTGTCTGGAGATGTGTGGCGTAAACCCTGTCTTTTAAGTAACCCCATAGAAAGAAGTCCAGCGATGTCAAATCCGGAGATCTCGGTGGCCACAGGTTCCTGGAAATTATCCAGTTGTCAAAGAAACTTGCAAACAGTTTCATCGATTCATTTGATGTATGGCATGTAGTGCCATCTTGCTGAAAATATCTTTGACTCATCTCTATGTCGTCCAGTTGCTCAACAAACTCCATGAAAATCAGTCGGTACTCTGCAGTGTTCACGGTCTGGCCCCAGTAATCTCTGTGCAGATATTGCCCACCAAACTCCGATTTGAACCGGGTGAATAGATGCTTCATGGATGGCATGGATTTTCAAAGGCCCAATGGTGTGACTTCTGTGAGTTTACATAACCAGATAAATGGAACCATACTTCATCTGTGAACCATGTGATGGACAATATGGCAGAATTTTGCACAATGAAGGTCTGAGACCAACGACAATAATTCAATCTTTTATCCTTATCTGGTTCCTGTAGCTGATGAACAACCGTAACCCTATATGGCTTTAGGCCTGCACTTTTCGCAGCTCTCTGACACATTGTCTCTGACACATTGTGTGTCTGCTCCAGTCGTGCTCTTACGTCAACAACAACCATGGGAAGCCTAGATGAACGATGCTTTGCAGAGATCCAGTTGTTTCCAATTTGTTTACCAGTCCCAGTATTGTGTTTCTTTTGGGATGATTGTGAACACCAAATTTTCTCTGCTATTCCCTTTGGAGTAGCAGTAATTGAATTCGTAATCCAGTATTGCTTCACAAGGAAGAGTCGTTTATTTAATGTGTACTGCATTTTCACGTTGAGTAGAAAAAAATGTCCAAAACAGCTGCCAACACTAGCAATTAGGAATAAAAAATCTGCACATCTAGTGACAAGGAGCATTCTGCTTAATTTGGTGCTAACATTGGGCCATTGAATGAATTTCCAATGGACTAATTAAAGAAATGTCAGTTCTATATAAATCACTCTGTATAAGACAGGGATTTAGATGTTGCCAAAATATAGACCTCATTAAAATATATAGCTGAACTCCTTTCATTTTTTTTTCATCTCGTGGTTTACACATATCAATTTGCTTTATCAATTAATGCATGCAATAAATTCTAGAATATGAAAAAATAGCAAGTGAGAAATCCTTAACAAGGCTGGTTTCACAGCTCGCAGCTGGCCATTGAGCCTAGTTGTGGAGTTAGTAACAGGACATCTGTAGTAAACATTGTCACCCAATTATCGGAACGCCAGATGAACGACAGCTGAGAAGGGACCAGAGGCAGCCAAGCCACACCCTCTCATTAATCTCAGTCACTAACTGAGGGGAGTGTCACTTGTCGCTGGCCTCCTCTTCTCCCTTCGCCTGCCATCTGGAATTTTTGCGGTGATTCACGGAAACCAGAGACTTCTAGAAGACAATGATATTCCTATAAAAAGGGCTGGAATGAGTGGAGTCAGTCAGAGTTCTTGGCAAGCAGCGTAAGAGTGCAGTGCTAGTGTACGGACGAGAAGATTGTGTACGTGCATCAGAGGATTGTACGTAATCGCAGGAGCAAAGTGGAATTGTAACGGACGAACTGGTGAATCGTAATTGTGTGCATTACGTAATCTTGTGTAATTGGCAAGTGTTCAACTGTAAGTCGGTGGAAATAAAGAACATTCTTGAGTGGTGCAATTGGACTTTTCATTTCACGAACCCACAAAGTCACACTGGTGTCAGGAGTGGAACTCTGACTGACTCCACTCATTCCAGCCCTTTTTATAGGAATATCATTGTCTTCTAGAAGTCTCTGGTTTCCGTGAATCACCGCGAAAATTCCAGATGGCAGGCGAAGGGGGAAGAGGCGGCCAGCGACAAGTGACACTCCCCTAATCGTCCCCTCAGTTAGTGACTGAGATTAATGAGAGGGTATGGCTCGGCTGCCTCTGGTCTCTTCTCAGCTGTCGTTCATCTGGCGTTCCGATAATTGGGTGACGATATAGTATAGTTTGTCGAAATTTAACTGTATTGGAACACCACAGTGAAGCAAAATAATTATTAAATTATAGATGAGTCGTATTTATTACACATTTCAGTTTACGTAAGTGAAGCTGCTGTGTAATAAATATGATTCATCTATAATTTAATAATAGTTAAGTTTGTTAGATAAGATGTTTCTAGTATATGAGGGCTATTCAATAAAGAAATATCCTATTTTTTTTACGGTCATAATTTTTCACACTAAAATTCAATCTTATTATATTCTGTTAGCTTAATGTGAAACAAACACGCCGCAGTAGTTTCATTGTTGGTACTCCTGGTTCCCGCTTGTGAGAACCAGGTAAGTTCAGACATGTTCAGTATCGCCTACCGCTGCAATGGAGGTAACACGCAGTTAAAGTTGATGTTAGAGGAATATCCGGAGTTTATTTCAAACGTAATCACTGCTGATGAAACTTGTCTACATCATTTTGATCCTGAGAGCAAACAGCAAAGCTCAGTGTGGAAATCTCCTTCATCACCAACCCCCAAAAAAAGCAAAAGTGGTTGCTTCTGCTGGGAAAGTTATGGTCATCTCATTCTTTGATATTCATGGAATGGTTTATCAGCATGTTGTACCTGCACACACATCAGTAACTGGACAATACTACAGGGTTGTCCTGAAAACATTGCAAGTCCATATCAGGCGCAAAAGACTACATTTCCGTGAAGCAAGCTGGATGCTGCACCACGGTAATGCGTGGCTGCATATTGCCAATGTTGTTGCTGAATATCTTGCAAAAATCACGTGAAGTGCATCCCTCACCCTCCCTATAGTCCGGATTTAGCCCCATGTGACTTTTTTCTGTTTCCTAACATGAAGAAACGCCTTCGTTGGAGGCATTATCCATCATCAGAAGCAGTGGTGAAGGCTGTGGAGGCGATTTTGAAGGATCTCTCAAAAAATGGCTTCCAGCATGTCTTTGAAGACTGACAGAAATGCTGGGACAAGCGCATCGCATTCTGGGGAGACTATTTTGAGAAGGACCATCAAAATTATGAGGATGAGTAAAGGTACGTTGTCAAAAAAAAAAAAATGTGATCATTCTTTATTGAACAGCCCTCGTAATATAACTCACTTTTAAAAAATGCACATTACGCACATATATCAAGCGAGGAGGTGTTGATACTCTTCCATTCCATTCAGCTTTATTCACCATATGATTTTCAATAGAGAAATATTAGTTTTGTAAGAGGGCGATTGTCCTACGAAGCCACAACAGTCCAGAGGGCAGGGTCCCTACACTTTACCAGTTAGAAACTCCCCGGCAGGCCACTACGACTGGCATCCCACCCTACTTTGTTCCAAAAATGGCCCCACCAGACCGGGTTCCGAGACCTGTGACCGTCCTATTGAAGGAAAAAGTTTTACCAAAAGCATATCCAGCCATGCAACATCAAGACTCCCACCGACACTTTCTAACCTGAAAGATACCACCAGATGAGAGATGATGTGAAATGATAATGGAAATGAAATGGACAGACAGGACATTTGGGTAAGAAACCCAAAGGTCAGGTAGGTCGGCCATGGGAGTTGAACCTGTACCTCCTGAACACAGGCAACAGATATAACTGCCTGAGCCATCCCGCTTGATATATAAGTGAGAAGTTTACTTTTCTCTTTAAATATTGATATTATGTGTGTTAGAAATAACTTATGTGACAAACTGTACCATAATACTGCAGACTTCTTGTAACCCGCACAGCAAAAAGCCTCATTGGTCAGCCACACTCTACATTGTTCTCTTGAATATAGATTGAAAAGGGTAGAGAAATAAGTTATACGAGGTACGTTCAGAAAGTAAGTTCTGTTTGGTAATAAAATTAAATTGTGTACAGATATAGAAAAATTATTTATTGCACAAAATTCTACAACTCTTAAACTACTTTTCCACATAACTGCCAAAATTTTGCAAACATTTGTCATAGCGAGGCACAAGTTTTTGTATACCTTCTTCATAGAAGTTTGCCGCCTGTATCTTCAACCAGTTGGAAACATTTTCTTTCAGCTCTTCATCATTGTTGAAGTGTTGACCGCCAAGGAAAGATTTGAGATGCAAAAACAGATGAAAGTCGCTAGGAGCAAGGTCAGGGCTGTATGGGGGGGGGGGGGGGTGGTTAAACGCATTCCAGCCAAATCCGTGTGGGATGTTTTTCGTCGCATTTACAGTGTGTGGTCGTGCATTGTCGTGAAGAAACACAACACCTTTTGACAGCATTCCTCGGCGCTTATTCTGTATTGCGCGGTGCAATTTTCTAAGTGTCTTGCAATAAACATCTGCTTTCACTATTTAACCACGTGGTAAGAAATCAATGAGTAAGAAGCCTTTCCTGTCCCAGAACACTGTGCACATCATTTTTCGAGGTGTCAAGATTTGTTTCAGCTTAACCTTTGCTGCGGATGAGATGTGCCTCCATTCCATTGATTGACGCTTACTTTCAGGGGTGTCGTAAGAAACCCAAGTTTCATCTCCTGTGACTATGTCAGAAATCCTTCGCCGCTTTCATCATAACTGGTAAAAACTGAAGTGCACTACCCATCCGTTTTGTTTTGTTAAGAATCTTTGGCACCCAACGTGAGCAAAGTATACGAAATTTCCGTTTTTCGGTAACAATTTCATGAACTAGTGATTGTGAGATTTGGGGAAATTTGGGGAAATTCCATAGCGAGAGCACTAATTGTAAACTTGCGGTTTTCCTGGATCTTGTCATCAATTGCGTGAACCAGTTCTTCTGTAAGCAAAGAAGGACACCCACTTCTTTCTTCATCATGCACTTCACTACGTCCTTCATTGAACTGTCGGACCCATCTTCTCACCATTGCATCACTCATCACATTTTGTCCATAAACATCGCAAATTTGCAGATAAATTTCAATTGTTTTCACTTTTCTAGCATTCAGAAAATGAATCACAGATCTGTTTTCACAAGCGGCGGGATTTTCAATCAACACCGACATTGTAAACAAACACAACAAAGAGTATGTGGCTGACAGCGATCTCACAATGGCACATGTTTATTCTCCTTGATACAGAGCATCTACCGTGTATATGCGAAACTGCGATTGCAGCACTTCAGCAGAGATAAATTGAAACAGAACTTACTTTCTGGATGCCCTTATAAATGATCAGTTATCACTTCGTAATGGCACTGGCCAGCTGTTATATATCAGGTTTGCTTTTACTACATTCAGTTCCTCATAGACTAAGTATGTTGCAGATATACAATTTTGCTTGTGGTATTGTTTGTTATGTAGCAATTACTGTGAGCACTTACCAAGAATGTCTCCATGCAGGAACACTATCAGGGATCACTTGATGTCGAAGTGCGAGGTGCTCATCATGCTAAATGCAGCATTCCTGGTAAGTGTTTACAGTCATTGTTTTTGCATCTATACAATATGCAGCATCTTCTCTACAGAGTACTTAATGAACTGTTTGTTTTCTCTGTGCAGCAGAATTAGAATGAGACGGTCAGGTAGCATTGAGGTCGATAGTAATTGGAAGGAACTCTTTCATGAGGATCAGCCCGAATCTAAAGAGCTGTCAAAGAAAGAAAAGAAAGAAACAGCTCTGAATCCTTGGGTTCTGAAATGTCATCGTACTCAGCTGCAGTCACTTACCTCGAGTAGTCAGTCAGAAAATGCTTCGCCAAGTATCCTTTACAAGGAAATGACATGTTAAAAGTAATTTAAAAAATTCAAATCCCAGGTTTGAAACTGTTTGATGCAAGATAGTTCTAAAGGTGCAATGATGCTGTGTTCATTGGAACGGAAGATGTAGAGTCTGTTTAGTTAACTCATGTGCACATCGGCCGCTGCCTTTGACAAACCCTTATAATCGTTTTACAACCCCGGCCCTCCTTCTTCCAGACCTTTCTGCAAGGTTGCCACCTTTCTCGATACGTCATATTCATATTCATTTATTGCATCTGTAAATCATACATTCATGATGTGGAATTGTCAAATTACTAACTACACAAAAAATAGTAACAAAAAACAAGAATTACAATAAGTTGTTAAGCATAATAACCAAATAAATAATTAAAATTTACATCCCTTTTATTCCTACCCTTTGTCATTTAAATAATCTTCTACTGAGTAGTAACACTTTTGTAACAAATACTTCTTTGATGTGTTTTTAAACTTTGTGAAGGTGATGTGGAATTGTCAAATTACTAACTACACAAAAAATAGTAACAAAAAACAAGAATTACAATAAGTTGTTAAGCATAATAATTAAATTAATAATTAAAATTTACATTCCTTTTATTCCTACCCTTTGTCATTTAAATACTCTTCTACTGAGTAGTAACACTTTTGTAAAAAATACTTCTTTGATGTGGTTTTAAACTTTGTGAAGGACTCAATGTTTTTTATTTCAGTTGGCAGTTTATTGTAGATATGAATTCCGTTGAATTTAAAACTGTGCTCATACATTTTCTTTTTATGATAGGTGACATGTAAGTTTGAACTATTTCTCGTGTTATGGTCATGAATATCATTGCTTTTTTGAAATTTATCTAAGTTCGTTTTAACCTATACTATTATTTCTAAAAGGTAAATGCTTGGTAATGACAATATGCCTAATTTTTTGAACCATTGCTTACAACTATCTGTTCTCTTTAAATTCATCATAATTCTAATTACCCTTTTTTGGATTCTAAATACTTTGATAATGCTACTACTATTTCCCCATACTGCTATACCATAAGAAATTAATGATTGAAAATTTGCAAAATAGGCTATTCTTAATGTATTCAAATTTACACTGTGCTTCAAAATTGATATTTGGAAACAAATGCTACTGGATTTCTTCATTAGACTTTCAATATGTATATTCCAATTTAGACTGTCGTCCATCCAAACTCCTAAAAATTTTGTCTTTCCTATATATTTAATTTCATTCTCATCCATTATAATTTCAGGTAAATTAACTGCCTTATTGATTTTATTATGAAAACCCAATGCCTGACTCTTATCCTTATTTATAACTAATTTGTTATTTTGAAACCAAATTGATACTTCTTTCAAATTATTTATTACATTTTCTTTGAGTTTGTCATCATTTTGACCTGATATCAAGAGGCTCGTATCATCTGCAAATAAGGAGCATTTTAAGTATCGTACGAGGTTTCATCTAAATAAATTATCTTATGTCCATTACTTCCTTAGTTTTGACAAATATATCGCCAAGCTACAATTCTACTGGATTCCATAATAACCCTTATCTTATTCAAAGTGCGGTATTTGAAACCCAGCTCCAAGACCGCGCAAAGTGCAGTGCCCATAAGGAAAATCACAAATTTCTTGCAAATGTGCAACCAATTCGTCTAAGGTGGGCGCTCTCCCTTTTGCATAGAATCTATAAATTTCCAGACAAATTAAATTGCATGTGAAATTATCTACTTTAGAGATTTACTTTCACACTTGATTGGCATCTTTGGTATTCCTTTCGTCACAATATTTCTTACTGTATTTCTGTGAATACCCAGAATTTATCATCAGGTTCATTGCATGACCCCTTACCAAGATTATTTTTCAGCACATATTTATGTGTTCAAAACAAGCGCTTGAATTTGCTTAGAAACAGTTCCCGTTATAACTTTGTTTTTTGAGGCTTTTCCAGTAATATAACTCGGCCCAGTTATTCACACTATTGTCATCACTTTGATTATTTTCACTTGACTGAAAGTAATCTACTACTTCATTTGCATTTAGCACTGCATTCCCCCCCCCACGGTCTCCAGACATACAACGAATTTCTGCACATAATGAAACAGATCAACTGGAAGTTGGAACTTTGGCAACTAAGACTCTACGTGGAGTAGGCATGCGACTGTCATTTCCAGAAAATCAGGATTGCTATTGATCCTCAATGACAGTGTTCCATTTCTGAAGTGTGGAGATACATTTATGATGGTCATTAGTGGGCAGGAGGGTAGTTTCCTTTGAGGGACAAACTGTACTCGCGTTCACTAGACAGACTCTACTATTTTATTTTTGTTTATTTGTAAGTACAGTAGAACCTTGTTTACCTGGATCAACTGGGACCAGGGCCAATCTGAGTTTACGAAAATCTGGATTATCTAGAGAACGGCGGAAAAGTGATAGGATAAGCATGTACCGCATCAAAATATTTTTGATGGAGTTTGGAAATTACTGTTGGCACATTTTCACCTAAAAACACATACACTGTATGTACTGCAATAGCCTACGTATTCATACTGTACTACAAACTGGTCGGTAGTAAAAAAGTAGCAAGCTTCTTCTATCTCAGTTTAATGTATCGCTTACCTCACATCCATTTTAACATTAGACATTCATTTGTCTTGACTCTCGAAATAAAACATCAATTTCTCTAGGTTTTAGTTAATTGATGGAAATTATTAATTTCCTCATACTAGCCGTATATACGCTAATTTTTTGAGAGATCGAGTCAACATGAAAAATTTGATGCCATGGCCGGGATTTGAACCACGGATCTCCTGGTTTCCGTCCAGTCGCTCTAACCCAATGAGCTATCATGGCCAACGTGCCGTCCTGACATTAAATTCTCCAATTGACTCGTATATTTCCCCGGTAAAGCACTAAGGGCTCTTGCATTCTAGATACACGTTTGTGGCGACTTACTATCGTAAGTACTTGAGTCCCAGGCTTCATCATTAAACTCTTATTATTTAAGTTAATTGATGGAAATTAATCATTTCCTCATATTAGCCGTATATATGCTAATTTGTTGATAGATTGAGTCAACCATCAATTAACTAATTTATTAACTCTAGTACAAATGAATTATCCATTTTAAACAAGTTGTGTCAAAATCAGGCATTTAAGGAAGAATATAACAGCTTTATATACAAATATAATAATTTGTAACTTAAAACTTCACTTATCTTATAAGAAATTATGATAATTCTTATAAATTCTCCAGGATCGCGATTTCATGTAAACTTATACACAACTTCAGCTGAAAACAAAGCTGTCGCCATCGTTACTAAACACTAGATGTTGATATGTTCTTGTTAGTATTACCAAAATCTGAAAATACAACAAATGTAAAAACAGAATCTACTGCTGGTATTTCAAAATTCATTACGCAATGTTTGTTTTTTAAAATAAATATCTGTTCCCAAACCATTAAATCTATTGGACTATTTAATTGTTTTAATAATGTAACTTTTGGATTTATTTCATGGTTAAATGATAAAAAATGATCTGCTACGGCCGATTTATCAGTTTGTTTATACTTAATGTTACGAAAAGACAAAACGTAATTTACAAACCAGAACGAAAGAACATTTTCGTAACAGTAAGTATAAACAAACTGATAAATCGGCCGTAGCAGATCATTTTTTATCATTTAACCATGAAATAAATCCTGAAGTGAAATTACTAAAACAATTAAACAGTCCGATAGATTTAATGGTGTGGGAAAAAATATTTATTTAAAAAAAATAAACATCGCATAATGAATTTTGAAATACCAACAGTTGATTCTATTTTTAGGTTTGTTGTGTTTTCAGATGTTGGTAATACTAAAAAGACATAAGAAAGGCATGGTAACTATTATCCTTGACAACAGAGTTTATCTGTGGACTGAGGACGCAAACGATTTGTTTGTGAAATCGATTTCCATTTGAAAAGAAGTATCAACACCAATTTGTTACGATAAGTGAAGCCTAAGTGGCAAATATTTTTATTTGTGTAATATTTATTGCTTCACTGTAGCTAGCTTCATTTTCTACGTAATTTGTATATATTTGTTTGCTTCACTGTTAATAGCTTCATATTTCATGTATATAACAACTTGGTTGGACAAGGCAATTGCTCTTGTAAGAAATAAAAGCAACGACACAAAATAATAATAAAAAGGATAATGTGATTAATCTTTCAACTTGTAATCTTAATGAAAAAGAAACCAACTTTCTAAACAAAGGCATAAAAACGTGTGTAGGTTTTTCAAAAAATATTGAAGATTATGTCGTTGACATTGAAATCGCAAGTCAGGATTTAAAAGAAAATGATAAAGCATTGGTTAAAATGAAATGTAGCAAAATCTTGCAAAATTTAAATAAAAACCACCCTAAAGAACATTACAATAAACATATCATTAAATCATTAAAAGAAAAAGATGTTATATTTACTAAAGCTGATAAAGGGAACAAAGTTGTAATATTAGACAAACACGAGTACAACAACAGAGTGGAACTTTTACTGCAAGGAGAAGATTACATAAGCATTAAGAATGACCCTTTAAAATCGTGCATTATAAATGTAAATAAAACACTTAATGAGGTTAAAGTCATACCTAAAAAAGAACAGCATATGGTTAAAGTCAGTAACCCAGTGTTACCGAGGATGTATGCCTTGCCTAAGATACATAAACCTGGCAATAAAATGAGACCGATTGTAAATTTTATAAATTCACCCACGTATAATTTGGCAAAATGGCTAAACAAAAGATTTAATACTTTTGATAGATTTAACAGCTTAAGTATAAAAAACTCATTTGAGTTAGTAAACAAGATCAGCAATATAGTATTGTCAAAAAATGATAGGCCTGTTTCCTTTGACGTAACTGCCCTATTTCCCAGTATTCCCAAGGAAAAACTTCTAACGTTTTAAAGAAAATGGTTGGGTTCTAATGATTTGGATAAGGAGTCAATAGAAGATTTTATGAAACTTACTAATCTGTGTTTAGATCAAAATTTCTTTACTTTCAATGGAAATGTTTTTCAACAAATTTCAGGAGTAGCTATGGGTAGTCCCCTTTCACCCTTTCTTGCTGATCTATTTGAGTTTTTTTTTTTAATTAGAAGTCACTAAAGCTTTTCCTTCAATTTTTAAAATATGGTATAGATACGTAGATGACATTTTTGCCATAGTTCCTGAAAGATATATAGATGAGGCTTTAAATATTCTAAATTCACAGGATAAAGCTATCAAGTTCACAATAGAAAGTGAAAACAATGGCTACATCCCCTTTCTAGATCTACAAATAATGAAAAATAACAATAAATTAAGTTTTGGCATCTATAGAAAGTCAACTCACACGGATAATTATATCAAAAATAAAAGTTTTAACCCTATGTCACACAAATTTGCTGTTTTTAATAGTTTGATTTACAGATTGATAAACATACCTCTAAATGAAGAAGAATTTAATGCGTAATATAAACATATTGTAAACACTGCTTTAATTAACGGCTTTAATAAAGATTTTATAATCAGAAGAATGGAAAAATTTAAATATCAAAAAAATGTTAATGATGTTTCCACTCTTAAAAAAGTAAAAAAGGATTATATTTTCAAAAAATTTACTTATCATCCATGGGCAAATAAAAAGTTCCAAAAAAATTTCAAAGAAGTGGGTATAATACTAGCACCTCAAAATAATTACAGTATAAAGAATTTGCTACAGTTTTCTAAAAAAGACAAAATTTCAGACAACAAAAAATCTGGTATTTATCAAGTTAACTGTTTAGAATGCGATAAGATCTATATTGGCAGAACCAAGCGTAATTTAGAAACCAGAGCGAAAGAACATTTTAGAAATATTAAATATAGACAGACCGAGAAATCGGCAGTGGCTGATCATTTTTGGTCATATAATCATGAAGTAAATCCAGAAGTTAAATTATTGAAACAATTGAAGGAACCGATAGATTTAATGGTTTGGGAGAAGATATTTATTTTGAAAAATAAGGATCGCGTAATGAATTTTGATATCCCTCCTATAGACATCATCAATAAGTTTGTGTTGTCCCCGGTAGATGGCAGTTACGAGCTATCCTTCAAACTCCGGTAGTGGTCAAGGTCAGTCAGTTAGTGGGTGAGTGTCAAGCTGAGTGGCTGAGGATAAAGCAGATGTTTGCTTTGAAACCGGTCCCAGGATTTAAATAAGATAAGTGAAGTTGTGTTACTAGTGTTTAGTTATTATTAATAAATGTATTTGTATTTCAAAATTAACATTTCCTTAAGCACTATAAAGATAGTGATTTCCTGCTGCTGGAAAATCTGACATGGAAGTTCACATTCCCTTGCATACTTGATCTGAAAATGGGAACTCGACAGTATGGTGATGCAGCAAGTCTTCCCAAGAAACAAAGCAAAATGTTCAAAGTAGTAAGCACCACTTCTGGCAAACTTGGAGTTCGAATCGGAGGAATGCAGGTATGATAGTGATAACTTCTGATAAGTTAAGCTAGATGCTTGATTATTTTTAACTTAAACCACCAGTAAGTTTAATTTAAACAAATATCTGTGCACTAAAATGTACTGTCAGACTTCCTGAAGGAGCACATTACTGATAAATGGTGAAGACCTGAAGCATGCTGTCATTAACCTGGTTGAATAACCAGGGGGCCACATGGTATGAAACTGGTGCCAAGGTACGACAAGTGTAAAACTATTTGTAGTTGGTTTATTGACACTCGTCACTTATTTTTCTTATATTATTAAGGGACTAGTTTCACTAGCCTCCATTTTCAATCTCTCTCCAACTAGCATCTGTTGTTGTCTGCTCTCCTCTCTCTGGTGATGGAACTATGAATTTCTTTGTCAAATTATCCACATACGGAAAAATAAGGACCTTGTAATGAACTTTGAAATCCCACCAGTAGATAATTTGACAAAGAAGTTCATAGTTCCACCACCAGAGAGACGAGAGCAGACAACAACAGATGCTAGTTGGAGAGAGGTTGAAAATGGAGCCAATGGCCTTTGCAACTACTGTCCGGCCGCTGTATCTCCGGCTCTGACATTTAGTGGCTGCAGGAGGTGGAGGGGGAAGGTTACTAGTACCAACATATAATAATGAGTAATTGAAAACATATCGTCAGAATTATCTTTATAATGAGAGTATAGGAATCTATTAGCTTCAAAACATTGAAATACAACTTGTAATTTCATTATCATGCCAGATATTCTTTACAACATCACTCTATTCAAATATTTCGTTCACACCTTTCACGCACACCAACTGCTTCTGTTGGTGATACTGGGAGTCTGTACATCCGGTGTCGTGGTCAGGAAGCTAAAACTGTCTGCTAGCGCCAATCAGCGTTGTTGCTGGTAGGCGTGGCTCCCGAACCCAACACCGTGTTGCCAGCTTAAATTTGTTTGAGCCACGTGGCCTAATAGCGGCTTGCGCGGGTGAACTTTCTTTGGTATAATTTTCGTGCGTGAACTCCGATGTTTAGTGTTCGTAAGTCCTATTATTATCGCTATTATAATAATATGGCTACTGGTTCGTGAAATATGCAAATACATGAAATATTTAAAATACGCATTGTTCCTCTGCTTGAAATTCCCGCTCAAGAACTTACAACAGCCTGCTTCCCCCTCTCGAGAAATGTCAGAGCCGCAGATAGAACGACCGAGGTATAGTCCCTCAATAACATAAGAAAAGTAGGTGGTGACTGTCAATAAACCGATTACAAATAGTTTTTACGATTAATTTTGACGTCACTGTTACTCAATTCCTCCAAACACAAATTATGACAAGTGTCTTAATGTGGAAAAGTAGACCAAGTATGTCCCAGCACTTGTATATTCAGTTTCTGTATTATTAAGGAACATCTTGGTGTGGTGAAACATTCTTTACTTTCTGGATATGTTTTATATGTTTAGTGCTTGTAAAAAATAATGAAGTATGCAACAACTTTAGAAATATGAAATGATATGTACAGTAGGATCTCATCCACCCAAATTAACTGAGATTAGGGCTGATCCAAGTTAACAAAATTTCAGGTTTTCCAGAGAATGACGGAAGAACGATAAAAAAGCACTTACAACATCAACAAAATATTTTTAATGGAGTTGAGAAATTACTATAGCCACACTTTCCCCTAAAAACATACACTGTACAAGGGGGGATCCAAAAGAAACCAGACTCCAAGGGCGCTGCCACTCGTAGACATAGTGCAGGGTTCTCACGCTAGATGGTGTTAGTAGAGACCTTCATGAAACAGCTGTGCAGATGGCGTCAGTGTAGAGCTGAACGTGCAAGTGTGGTATTGTGTTTCTCTGACTGTTGGCGGGTTACCTCTGCGCAGTCGTTATGGCAACTTTAAAAGAACAAAGAGTGGGTATGAAATTTTGTTTCCTGCTTAAAAAAACTGCAACGGAGACACACCAAATGCTTCAGGAGTGTTAAAAGGGGAGCGTTATGACGATGTTGAGGCGATAAAAACAGCTTCACAAAGGACACTGTACAATATCAAACTTGAAGAGTTCCAAACAAGCTTCCAACAGTGTGAAAAGAGACTTGACAAGTGCATCGCATATAATGGAGAGTATTTTGAAGGTGACCGAAGTAATTTTGTAAAAAGGTTCATCAATAAAGTTTTTATAACAACAATCCGGTTTCTTTTGGGTCCCCCCCTCGTATGTACTGTAATAGCCTATGTATTTGTACTGTACTACAAACTAGCCAGTAGTAAAGAAGGCAGCGAGCTTTTACTGTCTCAGTTTAGTGTATCATTTATCTCACATCCGCTTTAACATTAGACCTTCATTTGTCTTGAGTCTCAAATTAAAGCATCAATATTTCTATGTTTGTTACTGCTTGTGCGTGGGTCATAACAGCAGCGAGCTTCTGCTGTCTCAGTTTAGTGTATCGCTTATCTCACAACCACTTTAACATTAGACGTTCATTTGTCTTGACTCTCAAAATAAATCATCAATTTATCTGTGTTTGTTACTGCTTGTGTGTGGGTCATAACAGCAGCGAGCTTCTGCTGTCTCAGTTTAGTGTATCGCTTATCTCACAACCACTTTAACATTAGACGTTCATTTGTCTTGACTCTCGAAATAAATCATCAATTTCTCTATGTTTGTTACTGCTTGTGTGTGGGTCATAACCACAGCTGGTTCATCAACCCTATCTGAATCTGAATACTCTTCATTTTCAGTAACACTGCATGATGCAATAATGCCTTCCTCTGTAATCGGTTTATAACCTCCATCATTGTCAATGTCTTCTTCATCAACATTGGAACAGCCATTGATATTTTTAAAAATGTCTATAAAATCTTCTTCCACACTTATTTTTTCCTTCTTCAATCTTGATTTCTGTCAAGTCACACACACCAGGCCACAACTTTATCAAAGTTTCTCTTCCTACCTGGTGCCAAGCAGGTGGTGTGACGCCACTGGCAAGAGAATTTGAGTAATGTACCTAGTGAGAATAGCAACGTATTGTCTGTAAAAGAGGATTTCATTTACTGCACTAAAACTGGTCCACGTTATCTGGACGTCCTTATTAAGCAGCTCTGGGTTAATGACGTTTTACTGTACTTAATATGCAAGCACATATGAAAAACACTGCAAAACTTATTCCATGTCATAAATAAAAACAACCAATTTCTGTTATTAGTAAAGAGATAACTCAATAAATTGTGTCAAAGTACCAGAGGATCAATTTTGTCTTGAAGACGCAACTGCATTGATATGTATGCTGACCATTGACAAGATCAGTTGCAAGGCCTTATGGGTTATTAGTCATCAGCTGTTCATGGTTTAGGAGAATTCTGCCGTTCCGGACTCGTATTTGTTCCCATCTTCTTATTGGTCTTCCTGTTGTTCTATAACTACAAGGTTTTTATGTGTATGACAGCAATGTAATGTGAGAGTTATCCATTCTTTGCAAATGGCTTTTCCGTGTTTATTTATTCATTTAACAAAAATATATACAATTCCTTCCTTACTTCTTAATTTCTAATATGATTTTCTCTTGTACATCCTTTTACGCTCAGACATATTTCATTTCTGCTGCTTGTATTTGGCTCCAGTCTTTCTTTTTACGAGTCCATGTCCCCAATCCATACAGTAAAACCAGAACACTCATTTATATTATAGAGTTTTAGATTTGTATCCTTTTTGGTCTCCGTATGGGAGGGGATCCATCCCCTTCAGCTGCCATAGTGCGAGCGCTGCGGACCCTTAGCACTCATGCATGGTACCTCTGACGTTACTAGAGGAACCTTGGGCCGAACATTCGAGCCCCACCCTGAATGGGAGTTGTTCAGATTGGGTTAGACTTGAGGGGGAGTGTGTTCCCATTACCCGTGGGAGATCAGGTATCTCTGGTCAGGCTTTGGCCGCCCGGAGGAGGCAGAGGGTTGCCTAAAAAGTCCCGGGTACTAGCCTGCAGAACTAGTAGAAGGTGTGCTAGATCACCAGGTGGCTCCACCGAGGTTATTCGGTAGTCAAAGTATAAACTTGAAAGAAGCGTAGGGACAGTGAAGCACAAATTAATACAAAAGTGAATCGAGAATATATTGACACATTGCTTCACTCACACTGTTTATTCACAGGACATGTTTCAAGAGCTCTTGCTCCTATCCTCAGCTGATACTCGAGTATCAGCTGAGGATAGGAGCAAGAGCTCTTGAAACATGTCCTGTGAATAAACAGTGTGAGTGAAGCAATGTGTCAATATATTCTCGATTCACTTTTGTATTTATTCGGTAGTCTTCCCTGCGGGGATGACGCGCATAATTGGCATATTCACTTCCACCCGTCTTGACGTTGTCGATGGGGGTGCTTTTTAGACTCAAGGTATTGCCCCAAGGAAAGAGCCCCGGAGTTTTACATCACTCCCGGAGTCTTCGCACTTTTGGGTAGACCTTGCACCAACATATCCTTTTGGGTTTTTCTTTTCAAGGTAGGGGATATTATTCCACAAATACATTAAAATTTAATTGAAAAAACTATTTGTAGTCAAAATTTAACTGTATTGGATTACCACAGTAAAGCGAAACAAATATTAAATTATAGGTGAGTCATATTTTTTTTACACATCAACTTCACTTACATACCTATATTGACAATATGTTTTGCAAACCTTCGTTTGCATCATCAACTCTAATGCGACTAAAGCTTGATCCAGTGGTGTGGGTAGTTCCGGAGTTGCTGGTGCCATCTATGAAATTGAAGAAAGCACCAAATTACTAAAATACATACAAAAACATAGTGAACTTGTCATCTGGGAGAAAATATACATAGAAAAACATAAAAACTAACTAATGAACTTTGAAATTCCTTCAGAAGACAACCCCACATTTAAATTCATCACAAAATCAACAGATGGCAGCAGCAACCAAGAACTACCCACACCACTGGATCAAGCTTCAGTCGCATTAGAGCCGATGATGCAAACGATGGTTCACGAAACATGTCCTCAATAAAGGTACGTAAGTGAAGCTGATATGTAAAAAATACAACTCATCTATAATTTAGTATTTGTAGTCGGTTTACTGAACCTTCATATTTACATTGTTACTTAATGCACAGAGCATTAGTTATTATTATCAGTTAGTTACTAATACTTTTTATATTTTTGGCAGGTATATCAGGTAACAACACAGAGCTTCCTTTGTCGTAATAAATTCTATGGCAGGAGTTTGTCAGTAGGAGGTTTTCAGCAGGCGCTGCGTCAGTTTTTACACAATGGAACCAAGCTGCGAGTAGATGTGCTTCCTCCTCTCATTCGACGCTTGGAAGAACTTGTTTACATCCTTACAAAGCAAGATGCAGTTCGCTTTTACACTACGTCGTTACTACTTCTTTATGAAGGGGATGACCAACAATCATTTGGTAAGTTGTTGCACTTTGAATCTAAATTTAATAAAAATTTGGTGATAACAGAACTTTAGTATTAAAATTAAAATTTGAAAAAGGCTTAAGTTATAATAAGAGAACAAATGTTTAAGTCCTAAAAAGTTAAAAATATTGGAACAAGTGATGGCTCTAATTGCTGCACAACACTTTATTCATTGTATTAATGCTTGCCTTGTTAGCGTAGATGGTAGTGTGTCTGCCTCACGTTCAAGAGGTCCCAAGTTCGATTCTTGGTCAGGGTAAGTTACCTGGATAAGGTCTTTCCAGGGTTTTATCTTGTCCTGAAAGATGCATGTTGGGTAACTCAAAACTCTGTGGACACTGGGCTTATTTGAGCATCATTTCATTCATCGTCCGATATGACTTGTTGGAGGTTTTCTCTTATCCTGAAAGAAGAATGTCTGGTAACTCTAAGCTCTATGTACTGGACTCATCTGAACATCATTTCATTCATCGTCCGATATGACTTAACGTTGGAGGGATGTAAATTAAAACATAAAGATAATATTAATGGAAATGGTTAGTAACATTTTAATATCAGAAGGAGAATTAATAAAGTAATTGCTTAACTTTATTTTCTACCAAGTGTTCAAAATAGTATGAAGTAATGCCCCAATTCCAATTAGTAAGTCATGGAAAAATTGGAGTAGAAAATAATCTCTATTTAATATAATGATGAAGCTAAGCCTAAAGTGTAATCTATTTTTGTTTATATGCACTATCAGCTCTAGCATTCTGCTGTTAATCTTTGCACTTATGGTTTATACTGTTCTTTTTTTCCCGTAGATGCTGATTATAGTGTAGACAAAGAAGATACAAATTGCTTCTGTGATAGTCGAGGATCCTACGGGCGGAGCAAAAGTGAAAGTACAAACAATGATGGTGAAGAGAGAAAAGGGCAGATGAGTCGCAGAAGTTCAAGTGTAGAAACTCTTTCTGCATTGTTTGACAGTGATATGGATAATTATTCAACATCACAAGAAGCAGAAAAGTTTTCTCCAAGTCTGCAGTTCCGCCGTAGTAGCAGCATTGCAACCTGCGAGACATCTAAGCCTTGCTCCTCCTCATCAACAGACACACCTCTGTCTTCATCTCCAACCATTTTCCCAGAGCCTCTAGTGGATGTACGAATAATTGATTTTGCACATTCTACCCATAAAGGGATGGATGACCCCGTAGTATATTCTGGACCTGATCGTGGGTTTTTGTTTGGACTGGAAAATATGATTGCTATTCTAAAAGGAATAGAAAGAGACCACGGTTGAGCTCTTCCTATGGTTAAATGTTAAAAGTTACAAGAAATACCAGTAAAGGTGCAGCTCATATTCAATCCCTTTTATTTCTCGTCAAGGTGATTGACAGTTGTACTTTGTTGTATGCATATTGTAACTTGGGGAATCGTGCCTGAACCTTTTTAATGTTTCCAAATTTTAAACATAAACGTTATTCTCTGGCAAATAATCAAAATCGCTGCAATGCTAGCATTCAGTAAAGGCAATTATTAAAGGATTTAGTATTTGAACTGCCCAAAGCAGATTAGTTGAACCAACTAATGCTTATAGAAGGCAATTATTGAAGGTCCTTTTGCAGGTTAATTAGCAGCAGAGCGTATGTTTAAGTGACATCTTTTAAAGAAAACAGTTCTTTAGGATTGTTGCAGTTTTATTCAGAGAGCAATACATGTATCATACCAAAAGTAAAAAAGTTACTTTCTGAAGTTTATTGTACATTCAACATGATTCATCTATGCATACAGCTTTTTTGAAAGATGCTTATTTATTATAGCTGTGTTATGTGAGAAAAAATTGAAAATGCAAATGGAGAATCTTCATGCATTTCTATAGAATTGTTGCAACAGATCTAGACATGTGAAAATCTTAATGACAGCTGTGAAACGAGTTAGTTATTAGGTGATGGTTGACTGCATGCTAGAGTACGTGGGATAAATATCACTACATTGGTTATGCACTGCACCACAGATCTTCATCTCTGTGACTCATTTTATGAAATTGAGGATATATAATTTACTACTCTCTTTGAAACAACCAAATGCAGAGCACTCTCAATGCAGACTATGCGTTGCAAGCTGTGAGTAAACAATTGCTTACTCTGAAAAAACTAAGCTCAGTAGCTGGGTTGGATTCAGGGTCACATTTCAAAAGTTCTTGAAATAAGGCGCAAAATAAAAAACAATAAAAAATTATCTGTTCAATTCAGCAATGTTTTAGAGCCTTTTTTTGACACAGTTTCTGTCAGATCTTTAAACAAGGATCTTGAACCTTTATGATACATAGTTTTACATAAACTACACTTGATATAGGCCCTACACACATGCACGCATATATATAGTGATTATTTATGGTAACAAAATGCTACTGCAGATTAAGCAAAATAGCAGTTAATCCAAAAATATCAAAACATTTATGGTATATACCAGTGTGAGGTATGTGTCCAGATAATTAGGGCTATTCTATAACTTCTGGTTTAAGCTTAACCACTTGTTAAAGCCACTAAACACTGGCTACGTGCCATTTGGTATTCTGTAACATCATAACTGTAACAACATCTCATTGAGAGGAGAAAAGTTATAGTTAAGGATAACAAGAGGCGAGATCGTGTTTGCAATGCCAATACTAATTTTTCCTTGCTGAAAAATGGATGCACTTTTAATGAGTCTTGATTTAGAAGCACAAAGGAATGAAGAAAAGTGCAGGAGGTAGATAACCTTATGTTATTTGCACATCTCAAAGTGAAACCATAAATTTGTGTGTGAAAATAATGAAAAGTATGTCTATACGAGAAATATGTAAAGAGTTTCCTAACCAACTTATGACCTCTTGTCATTTACATGGTAGTAAAGAACATCTCAAAGAAATGTTTGCTGTAAGATGCATTTCCCCTATCAGAATTATTAAAATGTTTAGCTTTTACTTAGTGTTTGCATTTCTTTACAACAATTGCTTAAACATTAAACCTGCTAAAAACAACAAAGGCAGTAACTTTGAATCATATAAGACCCTAAAGTGAAATTATATATGTATAACCTGACCAAGGCGAGTGCAGTCCTGCAACGGGGAGCGCCACTTGTATGCACTAAAGCTTGCTTGCCCTCCTGTATAGTCCGATTCGGACAACGGAATGATAACTTGTTGACATTTTCCTTGAGGGTTATAATTAAATTGCAAAGTTCAGACATTTATTTTAGTTAAAATAGGCAGGTAGAAAGGCACTTAAAATACCACTAGTCAATAATATAATTAATGACAACAATGATCCTTTGCGGTAATCTAGAGATCAGTTGGTTTTGTAAGCATTTGGAATTGTTTTCATAGTCCATTTCATTCAGACAAGCACCTGGAATAAATCCCATCTCCCAGCCAGCATGTACAATAACAAACAAAAAACTGACTGACTTATTTTCCCCACGCTCATTCCTTCTCAGTATTCAGATATGATGCCCTGGGAGCCATTATATCAAGACATTCGCTCAGTACGCTTCTTTAATTCTTACACTTTTTAACTTGAAATACAATTTTTTTTTTCTATTTTCCTAAAGCTCAGTAATTTTTACAGTGCAGGAATTTCCTTTTCAATCTCATGATACTTCTTATATGTTCTTCTAATTATGCACTTGTCCACTTCATCCCTAGCAATTTTATTTGCAGGAGATTTGGTTACTTTGTAATCTTGCAACTTTATTTCCTTTACATTCCACATGGATACTGCATAGTGTGCAAGTAAACACAAACCAAACTGTACAACATTTCGTGATATCATCGCTTTAGTTTGCCTGGTTTCCGCAACTGTAGCAGGACTGCACTCGCCTTGGCTGGGTAATATGTGCTAAGTGTGAATATAACATCTTACCACTGTATGCTTGCGCCAAAGAATCTCCTAACCTAATCTGACAAATTACGTTAATTCCCAACTGAGAAATACATCTTTTATATGATGCACAATTATTGAAATTTCAGCTAAATAGTATAAGATATAAAAGTAGAACGTTTATAAAGGATGCACTAGAGCTTGTACTTCATTCCAGTACTGGTTGGAGACTATTACAAAATACGAAATCCAATTTTAATCACACTATTAGTACTTTAAGAAGTATTAAGAAGTTATTCGTTGTTGCTTTTAAATAAATCATTGATACAACAAACAAGTTTCAAATGCTTTATTCAAAATTATATATGAACTACCCAAAAAAATGCATCTTATATGTATAAACCAGTTTAGTTAAAAATGGTTAAAGGATGGTAGTGTTACGGTACACATATACTAAAGCAACCCATGATCAATTTATTTTGCAAACAAACAAAGCAAAGGATGCAAAGAAGTTTAAGGGACAGAAGTGATAAGCTCTAATACCATCTCACTCCATTTCCTTGGGATCATCTGATGGAACGAGCCTGCCGAATCTCATAAGGGATTACTTCTGCAATAATTTATATATATTTTGTATTGCTCTCCCAATTGCATTCCATCTCAGTCTGCACTGAACGGACATCTGGAATGAAGTGATTGTAGCTGCACTATTTGTACTGTCACACTGAGAGTGGTAGGGGTAAAACATGCTTGCAAAGCGTATAAATTTGGAATGACTCGCTCCAGGTGCTTACCAATATGGTTTAGCACATCCGGTGCCATAACCAGCACGGTTCCAGAAAATGAAAATCTGTCATACTTGTTCACGCTCAGTTGTTAGCCGTAACAATAATTGTTAGCAATATTCTTAACCCAGAAGTTACAGAATAGCCCTGTTCAAGATAGTCACAATGCTGAAATTGCCAGTTAAGTCACCATTTGCTAGAAGACATCTCCATCAGCACATTCTGTTTCTCAAATACCTATTGTTGATTATTTTGCACATTGTGTTTTGTTTTTAATATTAGTCATTTCATACCAAAAAAATAAGTTATTTACAGTTAAAAAAAACTATACTGTATATTTTACTCTATTTTTACCAGTAAGATTTTTCAGATCATACTAAGTAACTCTTTAACCAATTTTTGTTTTAGAGAAACTCTCTTTTTAATCGTACTTAATTTGCAAAGTCTCCTGGATGGAAGGAGGAATTCTTTTGTTTGAGGAAATCTAACAAATTATGCATATTTGGAGGAATCTAGTAACAGTGACGTCCAAATTAATTGAAGAAACTATTTGTAGTCTACATAAAATATAATTATTTTATAACAAATTTCACTTATCTTTTAAGGAAATTGATGAAGATTTCACAAAATTGAGTTGAAACCAGTTTTGTAAATGCTTGTTGACATCATCAGTCACTTCCTTTGTTGTCAACGTTATGGTCACTAGATGTCGCAGTATTTTTGTATTTATTACCAAACACTAAAAATAAAACAAACTTAAATATAGAATAAACTGGCAGTATTTCAAAATTCATTACACAATAATTTTTCCCAAACCATTAAATCTATCAAACCATTTAATTGCTTTAATAATTTAACTTTTGGATTTATTTCATGGTTAAATGACCAAAAATGATCTGTTCCTTTGTTCTGGTTTTCAAATTACATTTGCTCCTTCCAGTGTAAACCTGGTTGCAGTGTAAACAATTAAATTGATAAATGCCATATTTTTTTCTATTAGTAATTTTATCTTTTATAGAGAAATGAAGCAAATTTTTAATATATTTGTTTTGAGGAACTAAAGTTATACAAAGTTCTTTAAACAATTTTTGAAGATATTCATTAGCCCAAGGATGGTAAGTAAATTTTTAAAATTATAATTGTCCTTTATTTTTTAAGGGTAGAAATGTCATTTCCATTCTTTTGATATTTAAATTTTTCACTTACTTTTTTTTTTTTTTTGGAGAGACTTTCTTTTGTGCGATGCGAGAATATTTTCTAAGTGCAAAGGTGCACATATACGCATGCGCAAGCAGACGAGCAGCCGCTTGTCGCATTGCAGCCAACATGAGAAAGATGTGTAAAACTTGTAGCCAACCTCTGCAAAAATGCCCCAGACATAGATGACGCAATCCGTGTGCAAAGAAACATGGTCTGAGCTGGCTAAGCTATCGCCTGGTCAAATTTTGCTATTCATGCACTGCTTTGCACATAAACAATCCTACGACACGGCGATAATGGAGTACTCTGTAGGAAATACATGTATGAGCTCACAGACTGTATCGGACTAGGTCGGCTACTGCTGGGAAGTGTGCATGATGTCAAATGACACCAAGTATACTGGAAGGGGGGAAATTGGCGGTCCCGGTCACGTTGTTCAAATCAACGAATGCAAAATAGGACGATGTAAGTTTCATTGTGAGCATGTCGTAGAGGGCAACTGGATCTTGGGAATGATCGATGTGGGAACGAATGAGATACAGTCCGCAAACTCATACATGTATTTCCTATGGAGCACTCCATTATCGCCATGTTGTAGGGTTGTTTATGTGCAAAGCAGTGCATCAGCAACAAAATTTGACCTGGCGATAGTGTTATTTCGGGCCAAGTAAGACTGTTGATAGCATTGCATTCAGTGGAGAAACGAGCATAGTTTGGCTGCACTGAATTCTTCAATATGACATTACATAGTAAGTAAATAAACAATAACGTTAAAAGAATGCCCTCCAAAACGAAATTGCACTAAAAAGTAAAGAAATTATATTAAAAATTATGGTTGTATATAAAAACAACAAAAAATGTGAAGGAAGTAGAAAAAAATCGCAGCATCACATATTAGAAAGAAGAGCCCTTTTTTTGGGGTGGGGGGACAGCTTCCGAAAATGATCCCTTAAAAAATAAGTGTGAAGGATTGTTAAAAACAGACTACAAATAGTTTTTTTTTTTTTTTTTTTTTTTTTTTTTTTTTTTTTTTTTTTTTTTTTTTTCAATTAAGATCTGCGTTTTTGTTTAGTAATATTTTGTAATATATACTTCTGAGGAGATTCCTAGAAAATTCAAGATATACATTTCATTTGTCATAAAATTGTATTTTAGTCAAAATTGGAGACACTTTTGATAAATCAAATTTTTCAAAAATGTTTCATATACAGATTAGTCTAGGATGAAAATCCTTGTGTTGCGCTCTTGAAAGATGTTAAACTTAAATACTGCATTTGGTATTTGACTTTCTTTTGAGTTATACTGTCCACAGATACACATATGTGTACACAAACCATTTTCTAAAATGAAGAAAAACTGAAAACAAAAGCTGCTATTGAAGCTAAATAATTTGGAATAGGGAAAGGGAATGCAAGAAATGTGGTATTATGCAAGTAAAAAATATGGAAAAGTGAGAGAATATATACACAGTGAAACAATAGTAATATGAGGTTGAAATAAGTGGTAATAATATACAAGGTTAGACAAAATTTGGCAAATAGGAAAAACTACAGTTCGGCCGCTCTTTCTACGGCTCTGACATTTCTCATGAGGGGGAAGCAGGCTGTTGCCAGTTCTTTAGCGGGAATTTCAAGCAGAGGAACAATGCGTATTTTAAATATTTCATGTATTTGCATATTTCACGAACCAATAGCCATATTATTATAATAGCGATAATAATAGGACTTACGAACACTAAAAATCGGAATTCACGTACGCAAAATATAGCAAAGAAAGTTCACCAGTGCAAGCAGGTAAAGCTACGTGGCTCAAACAAATTTAAGCTGGCAACACGGTGTTGGGTTCGGGAGCCATGCCTAGCAGCGACAATGCTGATTGGCGCTAGCAGACAGTTTTAACTTCCTGACCATGACACCGGATGTACAGACTCCCAGTACCACCAACAGATGCAGTTAGTGTGTGTGAAAGGTGTGAACGAAATATTCGAATAGAGTGGTGTTGTGATGAATATCTTGCATGATAATGAAATTGCAAGTTGGCTTTCAGTGTTTTAAAGCTAATATAGTACTATATTTTCATTCTAAATATAATTTTGAGGATATGTTTTCAATTGCTCATTACTGTATGTTGGTACTATTAACCTTCCCCTTCCACCTCTTGCAGTCGTAAAACGTCAGAGCCGGAGATACAATGGCCAGACTGTAGCGCATGATAGAAAAGTGAAGGGAAAGCAATGACTAAAAGGAACAAACGTGTATGAGCGAGAGCAGGTTAGATTAGAGGAAAAGCAGGAAATAAAATGCATCCAACCAGAAATTAAAGAGGAGATAGGGACACCATACACAATATAACCAGGGTGTTCAGTAGTATGAGAATAATGGAAGAATGTTTAAAAAAAAAAATTCACATCACCAAAAGGTTTTAATGGAGTTGAGAAATTACTGTCATCACAGAAAACACATACACTGTGAGTACTGTAATAGCCTATGTATTTGTACTGTACTACAAACTAGTCGCTAGTAAAAAAGGCAGTGAGCTTCTGCTGTCTCAGTTTAGTGTATCATCTCACACCCGCTTAAACATTAGACGTTCATTTGTCTTAACTCTTGAAATAAAGCATCAATTTCTCTAGGTTTGTTACTGGTTGTACATGGATCATAACCACAGCTGGTTCATCAACACTGTCTGAATCTGAAATAAGACCTGAAGCTTTCCTGGCGACGAATATGTTCAAGATCTTTTTGGGAGACAAGTCAAGTGAAAAGACGATTAGAAATTGATGTTTTGGGAGCGTACATTGCTCCCATCATCGGGATATTTTAAGAAATATTAGAACCACAAAATGTATAACTGGATATAACACAAATAACCGCTATAGCCTGCATCCCATTTACTGGCAGAATCAGCAGAATTCTCGGCAAATACAACATCAGGATCATCCACAAGCCACCTCTGAAGATTAAACAGAGACCAGTGAAAGACAAACTGGACTTCCAAGTTCTGGGAGTGTACCACATTCCCTGTGAATGTGGGACACCATATATAGGACAAACCAGGACTATCGCTACCAGAATAAACTAACATAAACGTACGGAGCATTCGTTTAATGCAACCTGAGAAGTCTGGGCTGGCAGAGCATTGTTTTGATAACGACCATAGAGCCAACTTTCGGGAGACAACCATCTTGGCAAAATGCAGCAGTTACTGAGAGCAGAGAGTTAAGAAGGCTTTGGCTATTTCTTCTGAGAGGAGCACGCTTACTCATGATGCTGGATTTCAGTTCAGCTCCTCTTAGAAACCGACCTTAAAAATGGAAATCCATTGACCTAAGCACAGATGTATACAGCTTGATCATCTAATTAATTTTCTATACTCACACCATTTCCTGACCTGGCATTTAATTAACTGAAAACAGTCTTTTGTTCAGTGATGCAAGTATTGATAGTGTTTTGTCTTTGTTGATATTTGGTTATATCCAGTTATATATTTTGTGGTTATAAAAATTCTTAAAATATTCTGATGATGGGAGCGATGTACACTTCCAAAATGTTGATTTCTAATCATCTTTTCACGTGGCTTGTTTCCCGAGAAGATCTTGAACTGTCTGAATCTGAATACTCTTGATTTTCATTTTCAGTAACACTGCATGATGCAATAATGTCTTCCTCTGTAATCAGTTTAATACCTCTGTCATTGCCAATGTCTTCTTTATCAACCTCGGAAGAGCCTTCCATATTATTAAAAATGTCTATGAAATGTTCTTCCACACTTATTTTTCTTCCTCTTTAATCATGTTTTCTGGCAAGTGATACACACCAGGCCAGAACTTTTTCCATTACTTTATCAAAGTTTCTCTTCCAACCTGGTCCCAAGCAGGTAGGGTGAGCCTGCTGGCAACAGAATTTTAGTAATGTATCTACTGAGAATAGCAATTTATCTTCCGTAAAACAAATCTCCATTTACTATGCTAAACAAAATAATTTTGTTTTTCAAAACTGGTCCAGGTTAACAAGGTTTTACTGTACTTAAATTCTTGCATACACATTCCCTTCCCGAGTGACCCAGCTGTTAACAGTCTTTTCTTATAGTTCTTGACCACATAAAGCAGTTCCACAAAAACTATGCAGTCCATCTTTGTCGATGATAGTTGCCTTCCAGCTTATCCACGGCTGTCCTTTTACCATACACTATGTTCACAACTGCCATCTAGCTTCTGCATGGTGTGCTAGTAAACAGTTCATTGTCTTACAAGAGGACGTGCCTGTAGATTGAGCAATATTTTTAAAACACAATTATAAAGCATTTTTCCATGCTCATCATACTTCAAGGTTTCTCTATTTTCAGAAAGCTGTACAAAGGTAATTAGATTACATTGAAAAGTCTAAATGAGCCAGAATGTCTGCTATCCTAACTTACAAGTTCATGAACTGAAATACTATTCTGTTTTATGCCGTGACAGTTTTTGAATTAATGTAACACATTTGTATGTGTAAATATTACGTAAACAATGGAGCAGACAGCCTAAAATGCAGCAGGGTACAATTTTTCTTAGGAATCATGCATTTAAATACAGGATATCCAACAAGCTTCTGGGAAAATGTTAATTTTTGTCTCCTTATAATCTGAAAAATGTTGAACACACAAAAGCAAATAACTGTTGTAAATTGGAGACTTAATGATCTGCCCTTTATTGAACTCTATGAATGTTTTTGCTGACGTCATACAGAAGCCTTAATATGAACAATCATAAGAGGTTTTGTCAACAAGTTGTAATGAACTAGGAATGTTCTGACAAGAAATGTTAGCCATTAACATTGCAGGGAACTGTATAGAGACCATACAACAAGCAATCAAGCAGAATCCAAAAGCTTTGACATGTTGCCTCAGCTGCAAACACTGCATCTCAAAGATCACTGTGTAGTAAACCTTGCATTTCGTACTCAAGAATGTTTATCACTAGAGGGAGCATTTTTGTTCCCAAACGGGTTTGTAAGCTTATTGGATAGAACTGCCTGGATGGCAGGGGCCAAACTCTGATGCCGACTGCATGTTTCGCAAAGCTAGGCAAGGCGTATTTCGCTATTGGAACATGACGGACAGAAGCATAATTGCTACTAAATTCAAACTGTCTGTTCACTAAGTGTTTAAACATATAAATGCACTAACTAAAATACTAATATACTTAAAAGCATATGAGAAGCACAAACAACATGTAAATTAAATAAGCAGGAATGCTAACAGAGTATATTTTGCATACTATATGCACGCGATAAGAAGAGCGATCGGGCTCTTCGGTAAGTTTCGTTTAACTCCATAAACATAGATGACAACTTTGAAATTTGAAATGCGCTATGCACTGACATCTAGTGGCTAATATGCTAAACTTTGTCATGTCTGCCATATTTCGTTTTGATCAATTTCAAGATTAATTAGCTAACCAGTTTACAACAATCATATGAATTAGAATTTTAGTTCGTCCTTGGCAACATATACATGTTATGAGGCACGTCAAAATGTTTAAATACAGTATATACATAAAGTCAAATTGATTACTTGTATAAATACAGTATATACATAAAGTCAAATTGATTACAAACAATATACACAGTAAGCAGCTTTTCTATGGTTTCATGTGGTATTTGTACAGACTAATTTACTACAAGAAATGTTATAATATGAAGATTACAGGTTTGTGAATGTACTATGCTCCCAGTGCTCATTTACATGGTTATAGTTCTAAAAATTCATTTACTGTATAAAAACAGTGTGCATACAAAAATTCCTAAACTTTATTCTTAAAGTGTTTTAATGATGCAGCTTGTTTAAATGAATTTGGAAGTTTATTATATAACATTATCACTTTGTAGTTAAAGCTTCCTTCATAAAGGCCTGTTTGGTGCGCTTGAATTGCCAGTTTATTCTTGTTACGAGTGTGGTGGTAATGTACATCAGCATTTACTTGAAAATGATTTATATTTGTATGAACATTTGTGGATGTTATGGCTCTTGAAAGCGGACACATTATTTTGTCTACCTCTGTATAACTGTGACCTGAATACAATTGAGCTGGTGTGGGCATAACTAAGGAATGTTTTCAGAGGATGCAACATTACTTGTGATAACTTCGCTTATCTTACACGCTATTTTGCTGAACTGTGTTTTTCAATGTTGATCACACTGCAGAAACAACAGAGCATTAGCTCTCACTTCTTCCCCTCTGCCCACACCACACTGTAAATCCAGCGCTCTTCTTATCTTTGCGTACTGTACATGTATCTATAATGTAACTCGTAGTAATATACTCAGGTTACAATACGTAAACTATTTCCAACTTGGTGCTGTAAATACACAACTTTAACAGCTAGAGCACTACATACTACTGCAGGACAAACCTCTTGTCTTGAATGCATCACTGCTGTACACAACCATCTAGTCAGTCAGCCACACGTTTGGGTACAAAAATGCTCGCTCTGTTTATCATATCCAAGTGCTTCTTTATTTTGAACCTGAGAATAAACCACTAATGGATGTTCACATTGGCACTTCTGTAAAGTAACATTCTTGAGCCTCATCAAAGGACAGTTCATTTGGCCCCCAACTTACAAGGTTTAATATAATTTTGAGTCAAACTAGTACTCGATGCTCCATATATTGCTGGTATTTACCTAGAATGCTTTTTGTTAGGACCTTCCTAACTTAGGTAATGTTGACTGTTGAATTATGATTTGGTGAATGCCTTGGAGGTGATAGGAGCGTCACTTTTGGTATCTTGATGAAGTTTGGGTTCTCTCCAAAGGTGGTGTCAAAATTAAAGAGTTTTCCTTCATATTTCTTTATGAATATCTTTTATAAAGAGCATTAATATTATATCTTCTACACTGAAATGATATCTTTTGCACTTTTGATTACATAATTTGCACTCACGCAAGTCTTTTGGTTGGTGGAATTTTACTGTCTTAGAATCCATGCATCGCCAGACCTATAATAACATGTCTTTGTGGTTGGTTGCTCCTGGTCCACACCCTGTCCATCATGGCATCTATTGCGAAGAATTCCTTCTCTATCTCGTTCTGCTTCTGTTTTCTTCTCTCTGCAACATCCTTGTATGGTTACGTTGCTGGTAGCATCCTGATTCACAAGTCCTCCAGAAATGGTGTTTCTCTAATCAACATATAGACCATTCTACTTGGCACCTAGTGCCCTCTTGATGAATCTCATTTTGACTTTCTCTAGTCTCTCCAAATCGCTAGCCATAAGCTTCCCCCTTATTAGTTCTACTCCATGGGTGGTGATTGGAGTGATCACTGTCTTGAATAGTTTCATGGCTGTCTCTAGCTTTAGTTTTGTAATGTCTTTGATATTTCAGATTGTTCTTATAGCTGCTGATGTTCTCTCCTGTATGTGCATGCTGAAAGACTTTGCGGTTGGTTGCAGTGTAATGCCTAAGTATTTGAATTTGTTTACTAGTCGCATCGGTTTTTTGCCTAGCTTGAGGGGTCACTTGCTGCTACTCTTCCGCCTCTCCTGAAGACCATTTGTACTGTCTTGTTTTTATTTATTGAGAACTCATTTTCAGATGCTCATCTTTGAACTGCATTTATGCCGAGCTGGGATCTGATGACCATGTCATCCGCATACATTATCAGAGAGCTTCCTTCAATTTTCTTCCCAATGTCTGCAGTCATTATATTAAATAGCAGCGGGCTAATTGGGTCTCCTTGCATTACCCCATTGGTCTGCATAACCTCGTCTGTTACTGACAATCGGTTATCTGGAACCAATTTCGCCTCATTATGTCTTCTATTATTCCAGCAATGGGGTGCTCGTTTCCAATCATGACCTTCAGCTTCCTTATTAGTATTTTCCTATTTATGCATATCTTTTCCCATGTGGTTAATGCAGTTGGACCCTAAACATTTTAATAAATGGATTTATTGTTCTATATTGTGATTCTTATTCCAAAATTGGTACGCTACTGCCTATTTGTCTATTTTTAATGTTCTAAAATGCTCTTTAAGTCTAATATTCAAATTCCTTTTTGTCTGTCAATGTACAAGTTGTCACAGCCTTTGCAATTTATCTGGTACACACCTGAGTTACAATACTTATTTATTTGAAACAAAAATTAGTTTTTCCAGAAATATAAGTTTGTTGGACACTTGGTATTATTTATGAATCCCAACTGTTTGGAAAGTCAGTAGAAAATACTATAGTAGTTAAAATAAGCAAACTCGTTGACATAATAATTTGTAATAAGTTCTTTCATGTAGTGCAGCTATTTAAAAGCAAAACTGTCTAAACAAATTCATTACTTTGGTCATGACCATCAGCTTTCTCTTCATATTTAATTGAAGGTATGAAACAAACCTCTGTATATAAAGGGCCTTTTGTTAGAATATCCTATTAAACAATGATTTCTGTAGGCTACATCCTACCTCAGTAGAGTATAATAAATCATTTAAGCTGTTTTAATTGTTTGCCATTTGTACCAAACTGCCTAAGTGAAAATATATATGTAATGTTGCTTCCATTGAATTTATTGATATTATTTTCAAATAAAGCAGCTATCACCAATATGTATTTGTTGTTTTCTTTTATTGTAAATATACGAGGGATGTACAATAAAAAATGATTTTTTTTTTTTTTTTGACAAGGTACTTTTACTCATCCTCATAATTTTGATGGTCCTTCTCAAAATAGTCTCCTGAATGTGATGCACTTGTCATAGCATTTCTGCCAGTCTTCAAAGACATGCTGGAAACCATTTTTGAGAGATCCTTCAAAATTGCCACTGCAGCCTTCACCACTGCTTCTGATGATGGATAATGCCTCCCACAAAGGCGTTTTTTCAAGTTAGGGAATAGAAAAAAGTCACATGGGGCTAAATCCGGACTATAGGAAGGGTGAGGGATGCACTTCACGTTGATTTTTGCAAGATATTCAGCAACAACATTGGCAATATGCAGGCATGCATTATCGTGATGCAGCATCCAGCCTGCTTCACGGAAATCTGATCTTTTGTTGCACCTGATATAGACTTTCAATGTTTTCAGGACATCCCTGTAGTATTGTCCAGTTACTGATGTGTGTGCAGGTACAACATGCTGATAAACCATTCCATGAATATCAAGTAATGAGATGACCATAACTTTCCCAGAAGAAGCAACCACTTTTGCCCATTTGGGGGTTGGTGATGAAGGAGATTTCCACATTGAGCTTTGCTGTTTGTTATCAAAATAATGTAGCCAAGTTTCATCAGCAGTAATTACGTTTGAAAGAAACTCCGGATGTTCCTCTAACATCAACTTTAACTGCATGTTACCTCCATTGCAGCGGTAGGCGATACCGAATATGTCTGAACTTACCTGGTTCTCACAGGCGGGAACCAGGAGTACCAACAATGAAACTACTACAGTGTATTATTAAATTTTAGATGAGTCGCATATTTTACACATCTGCTTCACTTTCGTACCTATTTTGAGGACATGTTTCGCAAATCTTTGTTTGCATCTACGGCTCTTGTGCGACTGACGCTAGATCCAGCGGTGTGGGTAATTCTGGGGTTGTTGCTGCCATCTGTTGATTTAGTGATGAACTGAAATGTGGGATTCTCTTCTAGCGGGATTTCAAAGTTCATTAGTTGGTTTTTATGTTTTTCTATGTATATCCTCTCCCATATGACGAGTTCACTATGTTTTTGTACGTATTTTAGTAATTCTGTGCTATCTTCAATTTCATGATTTTCAGACCAGAAATGAGCTGCTATTGCGGACTTATCAATATTTTTGTATCTTAAGTGCCTGAAGTGTTCTTTCTTTCTAGTGCCTATGTTCCTTTTTGTCCTTCCTATGTAAATTTTTTCACAGTCTTTACACTTAATTTTGTAAATGCCTCACTTTTCCTCTGGTTTTATCTTATCAGTATTGTTACTGTGAAGTAGGTTTTTAATGTTGTAATTGTTTTTTGGTGCCAATGTTATATTGTATTTCTTGAATATTTTTTGGAACTTTTTTGTGGCCCAGGGGTGGTAAGTAAATTTAGCAAATCTAGTTTCTTGTTTTATTGGTGTGAGAGCTGTGATCTGTTTTAATTTCTTTTGAAGTTTGAATAATTTTAGTTTTTTATCTACAAGGTTTTTTCCATATCCATTTTTAATTGCAGTTTTTAAGATTTGATGGTATTCGTTTTGATATTCTTGCTGGCTGAGAGGTAGATTTACTAATCTGTGTGTCAGACTGTTGATGGTTGCATGTTTGTGTGGAATTGGGTTGAAACTATTTGCTTTGATGTAATTATCTGTGTGTGTTGCTTTTCTATGAATGCCAAATTCTAGTTTTTCATTGCCTTTTTTGATTTTAAGGTCTAAAAAAGGTAGAGTACAGTCCTCTTCAGTTTCTACTGTGAATTGTATGCTGGGTTCTTGCAGGTTGAGTAGTTTCAAAGCATCATCTATTAGTTTGTAGGGCACTATTGCAAAGATGTCGTCTACGTATCTGTACCATGTTTTAAACATATGAGGGAAGGCTTTAGTAATATGTGTTTCGAAAAAGCTCATCTCTCGTAGATGCAAACGAAGATTTGCGAAACATGTCCTCAAAATAGGTACGAAAGTGAAGCAGATGTGTAAAATATGCGACTCATCTAAAATTTAATAATTTTTCGCTTCACTGTGGTGTTCCAATACAGTTGAATCTCGATCTACTACAGTGTGTTTCTTTCACGTTAAGCTAACAGAATATAATAAGATTGAATTATATTGCGAAAAATTATGATCATTCTTTATTGAACAGCCCTCATAGATTGTGTCTTTTACAAGCCCTTCTTATTTCCTTTAATAACTTTTAGTAAAAACATACATGACTTATTGAATACTAAAGGGAATACATCTTGGGCCATCCCTGAGCTAGGCACTAGCCATATTGCCATTAGGACTCTACAGTACCTTATTTTTCACCATGGCCAGCCAACTGGCCGGTGGGCAGGTAGTGCTGCAGCAGAAGGCACACTGCTGCCACATTGAATATTTAAATTTTACGAGGGTGGTCTGAAAAGTTTGACCTCAACATACGATGGCAGTACTCCGTAAATGTCACCTATGAACTTATGGAACACTTAAGGATACTGAACTAAAAGAAGATACACTAGTCTCGTTTGATGTTAAATCACTGTTTCCCAGCATACCAGTAAAACAACTCCCACCGTTGATAGAAAAATGACTCAAATCACTTGGAATGTCATCACCTGAAATTTCAGCATACATCGAACTATGTATAGAACAAACTTTCTTCCAGTTCCAAACAAAATATTTCCACCAAACTTCAGGTTTAGTAATGGGCAACCCCCTATCACCCTTCCTGGCCGATCTGTACATGAGTGCATTAGAAATAAGGATCACCAAAGGTTTCCCTTGGATGTTCAATCTCTGTCAGTGATATGTACATGACATCTTTGCAACAGTACCAAAAAAACACATCAGTGATGACTAAAACTTTTAAATATCCAAGAAAAAAGCATTAAGTTCACTGTAGAAATAAAAAAAGACGAGTATTTGCCTTTTTGGATATAAAAGTAATCAGAAATATAAACAGAATAAACTTTGGCATTTACAGAAAACCAACACAGACAACTACATAAAAGCTAATGGCTACAACCCAAGATCCCACAAACAGGCAATCTTCAACAGTTTAACACACAGACTGGTCAACATCCCTCTCACAGCAGAAGAATACAAAACAGAATACAACAAAATTATTGAATTAGCACAAATCATTAGTAGACAAAAGTGAACTTAGCAAAAAAGAAGCTAATAAAGGAAACCACAACCCTCTCAGCTACAGAAACTAAAATGATTTTCAAAAAATTCACTTACCATCCATGGGCCTTTGATAAATTCAAAAAAGTCTTCAAAAAACAAAACATTCAACTAGTACCAGTCAACCATTACTCCTTAAAAAACCTAATTTGCTCAAACATCAAAGATGCCATTCCATCTAACAAAAAATGTGGTATATACCAAATTGATTGCTGTGACTAGTCAAATTTATATTGGAAAAACTAAAAGAAATTTAGAAACAGGAGCAAAGGAACACTTTAGGAACATAAAATACAAACAATTAGAAAAATCAGCAGTTGCCACGCATTTTGGGGAAAAAACCACAACAAAATCCAGAACCAAAACTACTAAAACATACATCAGGAAAACAAGAACTGTCCACATGGGAACAAATCTTCATTTCAAAAAACAGAAACAAGTTATTCAATTTTGACATCTTCCAGAAAGATTTGCTCAGCAAGTTCCTCGAACTGCCACCAGAGGAGACCTATGACAAAATATCACCAGCTACACCACTGAGAACCAGTCGATGTCCGGTTGACAATGGAGGAAAGTAGGCTCTGAAACATGTCCTGGGAATCCTTTCATGGAAGTGTTGAAAACAGTGTTGTTGTATAAATTAAATTTATTGGGAGTCAATGACACTAAACAACACTTACTTTTAAATTTTCCTGGAACTAGTTTCAGAGGCCTTCCTTCTATCCTCAGCCGGACATCGACTGGTTCTCATTGGTGTAGCTGGCAATATTTTGTCATCAGTCTCCTCTGGTGGCAGTTCGAGGAACTTGCTGAACAAATCTTTCTGGGGGATTTCGAAATTGAATACTTTGTTCCTATTTTTTGAAATGAAGATTTGTTCCCATGTGGACAGTTCTTGTTTTCCTGTTGTATGTTTTAGTAATTTTGGTTCTGGATTTATGTTGTGGTTTTTTTTCCCAAAAATGCGTGGCAACTGCTGATTTTTCTAATTGTTTGTATTTTATGTTCCTAAAGTGTTCCTTTGCTCTTGTTTCTAAATTTCTTTTGGTTTTTCCAATATAAATTTGACTACAGTCACAGCATTCAATTTGATTTATACACATTTTCTGTTAGATGGAATGGTATCTTTGATGTTTGAGCAAATTAGGTTTTTTAAGGAGTAATGGTTCACAGGTGCTAGTTGAATGTTTTGTTTTTTGAAGACTTTTTTGAATTTATCAAAGGCCCATAGATGGTAAGTGAATTATTTGAAGATCATTTTAGTTTCTGTAGCTGAGAGGATTGTGGTTTCCTTTAGTAGTTTCTTCTTTTTTGCTAAGTTCACTTTTTTGTCTACTAGTGATTTGGGAAAGTCATTTTTCTGTGCTATTTCAATAATTTTGTTGTATTCTATTTTGTATTCTTCTGCTGTGAGAGGGATGTTGACCAGTCTGTGTGCTAAACTATTAAAGATTGCCTGTTTGTGGGATCTTGGATTGTAGCCATTAGCTTTTATGTAGTCTGTCTGTGTTGGTTTTCTGTAAATGCCAAAGTTTATTCTATTTTTATTTCTGATTATTTTTAGATCTAAAAATGGTAAATACTCGTCTTTTTCAACTTCTACAGTGAACTTGATGATTTTTTCTTGAATATTTAAAAGTTTTAGTGCATCACTGATGTGTTTTTTTGGCACTATGGCAAATATGTCATCTACATATCTTTGCCAATTTAAAAGTAAGTGTTGTTTAGTGTCATTAATCGACTCCCAATAAATGTAATGTTCTGGGAAATTTAAAAGTAAGTCAAGATTTAACTGTATTGGAACACCACAGTGAAGCGAAAAATTATTAAATTTTAGATGAGTCGTATTTTTTACACATCTGCTTCACTTTCGTATTCTAATACTATTTTTCTTACAAATTTCGGAGAAATGTTATGTTTTAGGCAATTGTTGATAAATTTTATGTCCGCTGATATTAACCTTCTTTTTGTCTTTAGTTTCAAATATTGTTTTATTTCTTTCTTGTTGCCGAAAGTGAAGCAGATGTGTAAAAAATACGACTCATCTAAAATTTAATAATTAAAAGTAAGTGTTGTTTAGTGTCATTAATCGACTCCCTTTAAATTTAATTGACTAGCGGTATTTCAAAATTTATTACACGATTTTTAAGATAAATATTTCCTCCTAAACCATTAAATCTATCGGACCATTTAACTACTTTAATAATCGAACTTCTGGATTTATTTCATGGTTAAGTGACCAAAACTGATCTGATTTATCAGTCTGTTTATACCTAATATTTATAAAATGTTCATTCTGATTTCTAAATTACCTTTGGTCCTTCCAATGTAAACCTGGTCACAATCTAAAAGAACTGATACATTTTTGAGTTTGATTTATGAGTCACTATGTTTACACTCAACTTCACTTCACTTACTATGAGATTTAAAGAAATACTTAAAGTTGCACACGAAAAATAGATACGCAAGAGCGGATATTAAATTTCTAAAACTTTGCCTCAAACACAATATTATGCCAACTTTTGTCAATCAAACGGTCAAACACAATAGTAATAGAAAACAAAAACTGGTGGAAAAATATGTGATAAAACTGGAAATTTCGAAACATTACAGCTACATAAACAAAATAGACCTGGAATTATACAACCTACATCTAAAACTAACCAAACAATTGGGAATACACATCTGGCAAAATTTTGAGAAAAAAAAAAAACAATAGTAAGTGAAGTTGAGTGTAAACATAGTGACTCATAAATCAAACTCAAAAATAAAGAATATTTCACTGTTAATAATTCATCTGCTTTTAATATTTAAAACTGATAAATGCCAGATATTTTATTGTAGGAAATTTTATTTTTTTTCTGATAAATATGGTAAATTTTCTTTTAGTTCTCTAACTTATATCATTTTTTTTCCTTCCCTGTCTGTTTTTATTTACCTCTTATTTTTACTGTTATAATTTCACTGAGGCTGGTTCTTCTTAACGTTACTTTACTGCAATTTCTTGCTATATATATTTCTCCTCTTCCCCTATTACAGTCGTTTAACTTCATTTGCCACCTTTATCAATTGTTCCTATTATCTTTTATTTTGTCTCACTTACTCATGGTCTCTGCCTTTCCTCTCTCACAACCTCTCTGTATTCTCAATTCTCTAGCCTAGTCACATTTGGCTACATCTGTCTTCCTGTCAATTTCCTCTGCTTAGTTTTTATTTCTTTTCTAATCCCCTGTGTTCCTGCTAATGTTTTACTCTGAGAACACCAAACTGGCAATGGAAAACAATGGACTATGACAGAATTGCCCCATGGAAGAGGGAAATGGAAATGACTGGAATATGTAATGAAAGGGATTCAGCACGGAGGTTCAAACTTGGTCTAAAACCCATGGGTCTTGTAGAGCAGCCACGGGAATCAAAGCCGGACCTCCTAAATGTGGCCCACAGATGAAACTGCCTGAGCCATCCCACTCGGTTCTATCTCTGGAAAGTTGCCAGACAAGTGACTCTCCTTCCATGATTCTTTCCTCGGGGCAATGCAATGTTTCCTAAAATGCTAAGTCCTGCTTTCACACCATGAAAAAGGATACACCACCTAGCACATCAACCCCAACCTTCCCCTAAGGAGTCCCTGTATATATGGCTCTAACTGTAACAGAATGCAAACGTATTATAACAGGAGCTGTAGCTTTCCTGAGTATTCCAGATTCTCTCGGGCTTCAAGCCAGGTGTGGATGTGGTGATGTACCAACGTTTCGGGAGCATACATTGTTCTGGTGTTGTGTCTATATTTAAGAGACAGCTAAACACCAGTTTAACTCATTCAGCATACCCTGAAGACGGGAACAATGTATGCTCCCGAAACTTTAGTACATCACCACATCCACACCTGGCTTGAAGCCCAAGAGAACCTGGAATACAAATGTATTGTTCACAACACGTAATGTAAGCTAAGGTTACAGAATACGGAAGAAGATTACATAGTTTCCTTTGGACAAGCCAAGTTTTTTTGTGTTGTTTGCCAGATAATAAAAAAGAAAACAGAGAACAGTAATTGAAAATACAGTTTATTGCTAAAAATGTATAAAATATGTGCTGATAAGTAAATTATAAAAAATATTTAATTGGGTACTTTTCTTAAATATGCATTTTTATGTGAAATAAGAGTTTGGATTTGTGATAGTGACATCATGTTTAACATTCATACTTAGTGTTATGTCTATAACTGTAGGCAGAAAAAAATATTATATCACTGACAAATGCATTCACAAATTATGAGTATGTGAAAACTAAATTACAGTTGAACATACTTTATACATAACCCAGTTATACATAATTTGTATTTTTATATAAATATTTGCAGGACCCGATAAAAATCTAACTTAGAAACATGTTGTTAAAATTGAAAAAACTATATATACAAATATAATAATTTGCAACTTAAAAAAACTTCACTTAACTTATAAGAAATAATGGATGTTTTATACTAGTTGAAGTATATTCCAGGCTTGCAGGCCGTGGTCTACTGGGCTCTTTCTTCTTCTTCCCAGACATTTCGTCTGCGACTACGGCAGACATCCTCAGTGGCAGTGGCGAGGTCGAAGTACTCTAGTGGGTATTTCAGCAGCGACTGTGCTGCTTGCACCGTGGACCGCGGTATTTATACAAGTGGCTGGAGGGGGGGTCTGAATACCATGTTCTTGTGGCAAGGTATACATTGGAACCACCCAACGCAGCATAAAAACTTGTATTGACGAACACAAAAGAAACTGCCGTCTGGGTCAAACGGAAAAATCAGCGATTGCTAATCATGCCATACTCGAAGAGGGAGAACATATCATCCAGTATGAAAATACAGATATTCTGGCATCAACATCACATTACCATTCACGCTTATTCCGCAAAGCCATCGAAATACATAAACACAATAAGAACATAAACCGCAAAGAGGAAGGCCTTAAACTTGACAGAATATGGCAAACAGCTCTAGCAAAAGTGAAAACGAAGAACCTCACCCGAACCAATCAGACGCCAACAGAGCGCAACACTCCACCCACACCAATCCAGCCCACCGTCCACCCGGACCAATCACAGCAGACCCCCCCCTCCAGCCACTTGTATAAATACCGCAGGAGGCCTTTAAGGGTACCCGATATGCAGGGTTGCCACCAGTTACCAGGATACAGCATACTTCCTATGCGGAGGCAGTAAAAGCCACTCCACAGCAGCACAGTGACAGTGTACCTGACCAGACATCTGAAGCACAGACAGCTGCGCCAGCCCAAACTTATAACCAGAGAAGCCAAGAGGCCCAACTGAACAGGTCAGCAAAGTTGGAACACAACCCCACCAAAATTACTTACTGCCAATAAATCCAGTGGTAGTACATCTGTCAGCCGCACTGTAACAGCACTGCATCCAAATATAAACAATACAGGAGCGAGACAAGCTACGCAACACCAGCTGACCCAACAGAAATTAAATACATCCAACCATCAACAAACACAACTACCCAAACCCACCATCTCTGATGCTCAATTTTTAAATTTAATGAGCAGAATACCTATTGAATATCAGGCAGACTTCGCAGCTGTATTAGCTGAAGCTTTAGCCCAACGACTGCAAAATATTCCCCCGGAAACGATCTTGGTGCACACAGTATTTATCTTTATGGGACGCTATGGCAGGCAGAAATAATAGCCTAGTTGATCTCCTCAGCCTCAAGATATGTTCCTGGAACGCCAACGGCCTCCGGAACAAGATTAATGAGGTTAAAAATTTCATTGCAGTCAATAACATTCAGATTCTGCTAGTGCAAGAAACCCACTTAACTGGCATTCAGAAATGCACAATCCCTGGTATAATTTCTCACCATTCCAATCGGGCAGATGGATATGGTGGTACAGCCATCTACATTAACCGCAATGTCCAGCATCACAGAATACATATGGCAGCTACTGCTGCTTTAGAAGCCACGGGAATCCAACTACCCACTAATAGAGGACCCATTAACATCTTCTCCCTCTATATTCCACCAGGCAGACAAATACAACATATCGAGCTGGATGCAGTTTTCTCAGGCAGCACACCAACAATAGCCATGGGTGACTTAAAAACCAAAAGTCCACTGTGGAACTCATCAATTAGGACGCATAGAGGAGTGGTGTTGGAACGATACCTAGAACGGCTAAATCTTGTTGTATTAGCCCCATCATCCGCAACCATTACCTACGGGGATCGCAGACCACCTGATTGGTTGGATATTGCTATCCTCCAAAATATCTGCGGTCACCCAAGAATCTTCTCCATTCCAGAACTCTCTTCCGACCATTACCCTTTACTGCTTATGTACCAAGCACGGACAATTGCCAAAGCACCACCACGCAAACCTAACCCTCGCCAAACAAATTGGAAGAAGTTCTCAGAACTTATGGTATCCATAAAAATCGAGACTCGTCCTTGTAACAGTATGGTAGAAGCTGAAAACCTTGCCACTACCATCACATCCAAAATGGCACAAGCTATGGTAGAAGTCACTCCAACAAGGCGCAAATGCTGCAGTATACAGAAGCCACTATCTCCACAGCTACGTCAACTTATAGCTGAGAAAAATAAAGCCAGGCAAAGGTTCCAGGTAACACGAGATCCCTTACATAAAAGGGAATGGAACCGGTTGCAGCACATTGTCAAACTTGAGCTTGCTGACTTCTCTAATGAAGAATGGGAACATCGATTGAGTACACTTGATCCCCAAGACTCATCATTATGGTGAATGTCTAAGACGTTGCTCCGTATACCTTCCTCAGATCCACCACTAACTGACGGAAGAAGAATGGCACAGTCGACAAGAGAAAAAGTGGAATTCATGGCTGAATATTTAGCCTCCACTTTTCAGCCAGCCGACTCACAAGATCAGGATCTCACTGATGAAGTTGAGACCAAAGTCCAAAATTTCCTTGACATACCGTACAGTGAGGATGATATCCAGTTAACTACGGTTGCTGAAGTCAGCAGCATATTAGACAAGGTGCGCCCTTACAAAGCAGCTGGGTTAGACAATTTGCCACATGCTGCCTTTAAATCTCTTCCGGCAGCCTGGTTGGAACTATTGGTACATCTTTTTAACAGTTTGCTTAAGCTGGCTTATTTCCCGTCTTCATGGAAACACGCCAGAATAATTACACTACCAAAGCCAGGAAAAGACCCAAAATACATCGACAGCCACAGACCAATAAGCTTATTGCCGGCCATCAGCAAAATTTTTGAAAAAGTACTGCAGTCCTGACTTCAACAAGTTCTTGACCAACACAATGTGCTGAGACCAGAACAGTTTGGTTTTCGACGCCAGCATTCCACTACACATCAACTTCTTCGGCTAGTGGATGAAATCATACGGGGATTCAACAATCGCCACTATGTTACAGCCCTCTTCTTAGATATTTCCCGTGCATTTGACTCAGTGTGGCATGAAGATCTTCTGCATTGCCTCATCCAATACAACATACCATCTTATCTAATAGGCCACGCCGTGGCTCAGTGGTTAGACCGCTTGGCTCTCACCAAGGCGGCCCGGGTTCGATCCCAGGCGACCGCAAAGTGAGATTTGTGGTGGACAACACGGCGTTGGGGCGGGTTTTCTCCGGGACCTCCGGTTTCCCCCGCCATCTCATTCCACCAGTGCTCCATCTTCATCTCATGCATCATCAGTGTCACCGCCTGCGGTGCCGTATGTAGTAAAAGCGGGCGTTAAACACTACACACATTTTTATCTTATCTAATTCATCTCATGTACACTTACCTAAAAAACCGTTCCTTCGTCGTTGCCAGGGACGACATAATTTCCCAACCCTACATCATTAGAGCTGGGATACCACAAGGCAGCATTCTTGATCCCATCCTCTTCCTCACATACATCAATACCCTTCCTTCACTAATAGGCTGTAATCTATATTTATTTGCCGATGATACGGCCCTCACAACATCATCCAAAAGACATGGCATTGCAGTCCAGAGAGCACAACATTACGCAGACATGCTAACTGTCTGGTTTATCACCTGGCGCCTGAGGATCACTGCCACCAAATCACAGGCTGTGACATTCACACAACGTACGCTACAAGACGTACCAAACCTCTGCCTGGCAGGAGCAGAAATACATTGGTGCACGGAGGCCAATTACTTAGGAGTCACATTGGACTGGCGTTTAACATGGAAGAACCATATTGACAATTTAGCCAACCAAGTGTCCAGGAGAATGGCAATGCTCTACCCTCTATATAACAAAAAATCGCCCATGACTCTCAGCAATAAGTTACTCATTTATAAACAAATCCTTCGACCCGCCCTGACGTATGCTCAGTATGGGGAGCTGCAGCAAAAACCCATCTCCACAAGCTACAAGTTCTGCAGAACAGATACCTCCGAACAGCAACCGCAGCCGACTGGTACATACCTAACAACAATATTCACAATGACTTATCTTTCCCCAAAATCACTGAATACATACTACAAATTTCCCATAATTTCTAAAACAACCTTCCAAACAGCTTTAATGAACTGATCAGAGGCCTCGGGGAATACGATATTGACCCTGGGGAAACGTACAAACGCCCAAGGCTAGTACTAGCAGCACCATAACTCCAAAACCATTAAGACTAACAGAATTATTTAATACTCGGACAATCCCAACGACTAAATCCATTGACTAATCATTACCCATTACATATTAATCATTACCTACTTATCATCACCATCTACCCACCGCCATTTCTTCAAAACTCACCACCAAGCCAGTAAGGGACAAGTTCCCGATATGGCAAGATGTCGAGGTTCCCTCTTCTGAGGAGGAGGTTCAACCCTCAACGACACCACTGTACTTGCTTTAAGCAGATCCTGGAAGGAGCTCTTCTCTACACTGTGACATCCAACCCCGAGCGCCGAGGAAAACCAGCATCGACCACACCGCTCTCCGAGGAACGGAGAAACCACCGACGGTGCAGACTGCAACACATACGGCGGACACTACGACTTCTCCTTACATATACCTACCTATCCTAGCAACCAGACCGGACAGTCACTGGGTACTTGTACCTTGCCAAAGGATTTTATCCTGTAACTCGCTGGAGTTACACTAAGGCGGCTTAACAGCTGTGACTAATTCTCGGTTGTGCTTATACGCAGTTGCATCCTCTCACACCAAAATGACCAAAACTGCCTTTCAACCAACTCCCTCAACCTCCAAGACTAAGACAACCGCGGAAAAGTGAAGGACTGAAGCGGAATACTCCAACTCCAGTGAAGCCTCGACCTCAGGAGCAATGGGATCGCTAATTGAACTGGCAAAGAGAAACACAAGGAACGCAGCCAAACAAGAAATCAGGCAAAACAAACCAGCACCACATGGATCCTTCACGCTGTACGTGATCAACTGCGAAAACGAAAAAAGATGTCCCTTCTTTGTGACAAAACTAATAACAAGAAAACGTCAACTGGAACCAAGAAATGTAATTCAAAAGCAGAAAATCAACATACCGGCAAACACCTACCAACTTACTTTCAACAATGAACCCAAAGCAAGGATCTTCCAACAGGGAATCCATGCATCAAACTTTGGTTCCAGAGCCTCCTACACGACCTGCCTACCGGAAAACAAGGAAAACAGAGAAAGCTACACCAACAAGCAAACCATAACAGCCATAATAAAAGGAATACCACTGGACATAACAAAAGAACTACTAGAAAGCATCCAAATATCATATCCAACCATTGACAAAGTGATGCGAATCATAAGTAGAAATAAACCAACATCGCTCATACGAGTCTTCACCAAAGATACATCCACAATAAACAAAATACTACATGAAGGCACACAAATAGAAGGCCAGTGGTTTTACACGGAAGCATCAAGGAACAGTGAAAAACACTCCCCCTGCAAAAAATGCCAGCAGTATGAACATCACCAAGATGACTGCAGCAACGAACCAAGATGTTTCTACTGTGGAGACCACAGGATGAAATGGCAATGCATCCACAAAAACAAAGAGCCAGGACCCTACTGTGCAACATGTCAGGACCCAGGTCATTACATGGAACAAGTAAAATGCCCGAACTACCCTCGCAACCTGCCAACAGATGTCAGCCAAGTCAGTGAAACAAGAATATTCGCTAGAGAAGAAACCACAACACCAACAAAAAAGCCTGAAGAGGAGTGGCGCCCTCTACAACTAAACCATATCCACGACGATAAGCGAAAACTGACACCTGAGGAAGCTTCACAAACAACAAGAGAACTCTCGACAAAGACCGAAGAAAAACTAAACCAGCTACAAAATAAAATCACGGCAATACAACATATATGAATATATTGAAAAACTGACCAATCACTTCGCCGAACAACTATTAAAGACCCTAACAATGTCGATATACCAAGTAACAGCACCGAAGAGGCGAGGGACCGCCATAAAGCAAATAGCGGATACCGCCCGGAAAATGTTGAAGAAAAACATAAGCGCATACAAAGTTTCAGGCAAGCTAGCTGAAGCAATAAATGAAATGAAGGAAAACAAAGCTTGACCACACCCAAAGGAAGGAGACGACAAACAAGAAAAATACAACAGAAATGGCTGCCAACATTCAGAGAATACACAACAAAATTAAAATCCTACACCTCAACATTAATGGGATTAACGGGAAGCTAGAAGAACTAAAAAACACCCTCAACCACATAAACCTGGACATTGTCACTCTAAATGAAACTAAACTAAAACCGTACAAGAAGATCAACATAACGCCATACACCTGCTTCAGGAAAGATAGACCACGAGCACCAGGAGGCGGAGTTCTAATACTGGCGCGAAGGGAACTAAACCCAGAACTTATAACACTCCCTCAAGAATTTCAAGGAGAAGAAGAAGCGATACTCATCAAAATAAAAATCAATAGAAACATACTACACATTGCCACCATCTACACACCAGACGAGTTGCAAACAGACCTGCTGGAACACTTACAGCTACATCACAGAAACCTAATCATCCTAGGAGACCTCAACGCGAATCATGTTGAGCTCCTCGACGAATATACCAACCAGAATGGCAGAAAACTGAAGAGAACACTCAAAGACACCACCCTCAGGATAGTGTATGTACCTCCCAGGACCAACGAGGATTGGCTCCAGGAACAATGAGAGCCCAACGTCCCCTGACTAGATTTTAGCAACACCAGCAGCATACAATAGAATAATGAATGCCGAAGTAGAACCGCCAATAAGCTCTGACCATCTTCCCATAATCCTGACATTATCCTCCGGCACATGGACCACAGAAGAAGCACTGCCCAGAAAAGTATTTGACTACTCAAACGCCAACTGGGAAGCTTTCACACAACACTTAAGAAACAACATGCAACCCATGCAACAACACAACATAGAACATGCACACCAAATAGATGCCATCACTGAACAAATAACTGCCGAAATCCAAACCGCACGAGACAGCACCATACCAACAAAGATCATAAACACACACCGCTACAGTCGACTGCAACCAAAAGAAATAATACAGAAAATCAAGGAAAAACGAAGGGCCCACCGCGAATACATGAGGACACATGATGCAAACATAAAACAATATTGAACCACCTACGACAGGAAGTCAAGGAAGCAATTCACAAATTTAATAAGGAAAAATGGTAAAAAACAGTTGCAGAAATCTCAAAGGCAAGAACAGCCGAACCAAAGAAGTTTTGGCAATTTATCAAAAGTATCTGCAGCACCAAACAATTTACTTACCCACTACAGTTAAACGGAAAAAGCATCCACTCCACAGATGAGAAGCTAAAAATCTTTGAAGACCACTACCGGACTGTCTTCCGCACTCCTGAAAACCCAGACTTCGACGTGAAACAACTGAAAACCACAACTGCATACATCAACAACAATAGTCAACTTTTCCTGCCGTTGATACCGGCGCCATCCTTAAACCCAAATGACGATACAGAAGCACCAATAACCATCGACGAGTTCACCAACACAGTAAGATGCCTTGGAAAATCAGCACCCGGACCGGACACACCATAACATACATCATGCATACATTGAAGCGGCAAGCAGGATGGCGGCAGCAGGTGTTTCATCTTTTGGCGGTTCCTCAGTTTTTCATAGTTGTCATGGAAAAAACGGCCCAGATCGCGACTTTTTGTGCTCAGATCAATCAATCAGAACTGAAAACGTAGGTGGAAATGAAGACAGACAAAGAAACGCAAGGGGAAAAGTGAAATCTGACGATGAAGTGTACTGCCGTAATCAACGCGAACAGATAACGTCGCTACACAAGATAATAGAAATTTTAAGAAAAGACCTTCAGGAATCCAACGAAACAATCAAAAAACTTTGAGAGGAGAATAAGCAATTAAAACTAGGAGATATCAGCATGGAGAAGAAGGAACATAGTACTAAAGTTAATGAAAGAGAAGAGGTAAACGAGGAACACGTGAAGAAAAACGATGAATGGAGATGCGCAACCAAAAGCTCAGTGGCACCAAGAAAGCTACAAACCAATAAAAAGAGCGATATCTGTCTACAGAATCGTTTCCGATTACTCCAAGACCTACAAGATAACGAAGAAGGAAATGAAATGTGTCGAGATAATGTATATGAGGTATCTGCAGAAAGCGACGATGACGAATCCGTATACAAATTCGAAAGAAAAAAAGCCATCATAATAGGAGATTCGATTGTGCGCCACACATGCAATTATATGGAGAACGATATAAGAGTGTACTGTTATCCTGGCGCTCAACTATGGCACATAAGAAAGCAACTAGCGAAGAACACCGACGATCCAGATGTTGTAGTCATCCACGCGGGAACGAACAATATCAGCACGGCGCGTTCACCAGAAGACATGCGGGAGCTCACCGAGGTTGTTTCGACTGGAAAGGAGCTGTTCCCACGGGCGAAATTCTGTATCAGTGGCATTATACGCAGTCGAGATGAGGATCTTCGCTACATCAATGGGATCAACTCTACTTTTGACTGCGTAAATAAAAGATATAAATGTATATTTGTAGATAGTAATGCATGGTTAGGAGACGCAGATCTGGTTAGGGATGGCCTACATTTGAACAGAAAAGGTGTAGCCAAGTTTGGTAATCTCCTAAACAGAGTCATTGCCCACCTAGATCCAAAAAACTAAATAGCTGTAGTAGCGATGAGTCTAAATCTTTAAACAATACTAACTTATCCAAAACAGTAAAACAAAATCACCAAAAGCCAAAGCATATATATAAATCATAAGTAAGCATTGGAACCATAAATAACAATTCAAAATCTACTTCCCTTAGCAACTCAATAAATCTCAATTTAGTAAATGCAAGAGAAAGTGTGGGTAGAACACAAAACAGTCAAACTTTGCAGATTTTTCACCTGAATATCCAAAGTATCAGAAACAAGATCCTTGAAATTGAAGCTTTAATCCATGGTAGTTTAAAACTAGTAGATATATTATGCCTAACTGAACACTGGCTAACTAATTCTGAATTAAATCAACTCACAATACCAGGGTTCACACTAATACAGGGTTACAGTAGAACATTCAAAAGAAATGGAGGCTCATTAATTCTAGTAAAAAATTCTGTAAAAGCTAAATCTATATCCACATTTCTGGAACTAAATATGGAAGAGCATTTTGAAACCAGCATCATAGAAGTAGACAATAAGCTGATAATCATATGTATTTATAGAAATCCATCAAGTGACATAAACATTCTAATCGCAAGGCTGGATACTATTCTGAGCTATTTTCTAAAACAAAAGAAAACTATAATTCTAGTGGGAGATATTAACATAAATTTTTTACAACAAAGTAATGATAAAATGAAGCTCATATCTCTATTAAATATTTATGGCATTCTACCAACAATTGATGTACCAACAAGGGTGACTAAAAGTTCAAAAACTGCCATAGATCAAATAGCCATAAGCAAAGATCTAATTACTTTTGTTAAAAATATAAATGTTTTTGATACTTGTCTCTCTGACCATTTTGCACAATCTCTAACCATCAATTGGTCAAGCAGAAAGAACTCTAGAAAATCTGTCACAACATTCAAAAAGGTCAGATTACAGAAGGCAGAAAATATTTATTACTTCAACCATTTGCTGGGGAAAGAAACTTGGGAAGATATTTATGAGGAAAATTCAGTAGATACTACATTCACTAGATTTTTAAATACCTTTAAATACTACTACGATATAGCATTCCCACTGGTTAAAGTGTGTCACAGAAAAACATTCTTCATGGGTAACCAAGGGCATTAGAACTTCTAGTGAGAAACTAAAATTCTTTAGCAGCTTAATTAGAAATGGTAATGCTTCCAAAGAATTGGTAAACTATTATAAGAAATATAAATCAATCTATAAAAAGGTTATAAAGGCAGCAAAAATATTAGAGAACTCTAGAAAGATAAACTCATCCAAAAATAAACAGAAGGCCATGTGGGACATAATAAAAAGGGAAACTAACTCAAACAAACCATTGCAAGCAAATATTACATTGAAACACAAAGGTAAAACAGTAACAAATCCAAGAGAAATAGCCAACATATTTAATGATTTCTTTGTAGATGTCTCAAAAAGTGTGCAAACGAAGAGCAACTTAACAGATGGTCCAGAAAATAAAGCCCACATTCATTGCAATGATAAATCACTATTCCTGGCACCAGTCTGCAATGATGAATTAGCTGATGTAATTAGGGAGCTAAAAAACAAAAAATCAGATGACCTTGATGGAAGCTCAACCTACTTAATTAAAAAGTGTAGCAAGAATATCTTAAAACCGCTGTGTCATATAGTAAATAAATCTCTTCAAAGTGCCACATTCCTCCTGGAACTAAAAGTAGCAAAAATAAAACCAATATTCAAAAAAGGAGATGAAAAGGACCCAAACAACTATAGACCAATAGCTCTACTTTCAACCTTTTCAAAAATACTAGAAAAAGTAATGTTCAAGAGGCTCATGGCATTCCTCAACAAATTTAAAATCATTAATAGCAGTCAGTATGGGTTCCAAAATAAGAAATCTACTAGTCTGGCAGTGATCAATTTTGTTGACAGTATCTATGATGTACTGGACAGAAGTGAAGTTGGGATGGGTATATTTTTGGATCTATCCAAAGCTTTTGACATGGTAGATCACAATATTCTGTTAAATAAGCTACATAAATATGGCATAAGAGGGGTGGCCTTCAATTGGTTTAAATCCTACCTTGATATGAGAGAGCAGGTTGTTGAGATCACTTTCACAGAAAGAGGCCAAAAAGAAATAAAAAACGTGTTATCACAAAAAAGACCAGTAGTATCAGGGGTTCCGCAAGGATCTATTCTGGGCCCCCTGTTATTTTTACTGTATATAAATGACCTCCCATTATGTCTAATGAACAACTTAGATGCTAAAATCACACTCTTTGCAGATGATACAAGTATCTTCATTGCAGGAAAGGATGATGATAGCCTTCAGCAAAATATAACACCAGCTATAGTAAATGTTTTAAATTGGTTTAAAGTCAATAAGTTGCTTGTAAATGAAGGAAAAACAATAGCACTAGATTTTCAGCATAAGGCTTGTAGGAAAATGGAAAACCCTTGCATCAGAATTGGCTCCAGATTGATAAATTTTGAACAGCAAACTAAATTCTTAGGACTATGGGTAGACAAAAATTTAAGTTGGGACAAACATATAGAAAAGTTAGCAAAGAAGCTGAGCCGTGTTTGTTTTGTTTTACATCAGCTGAAGCCTCGAGTAGAATTTACTACACTCAGAACCTGTTACTTTGCTTACTTTCATTCACTAATATCATAAGAAAGCATTACAAATTATGATTGGTATTCCAAAAATGGAAAGCTGCAGAAATCACTTCAGAGATTTGAATATCGTGACCCTACCAAGTTTATATATGAAACAGTTACTGATCTACATGAAGACTAATACTGCAAACTATGTCACAAATGCTAAAATACACACCCATAATACACGTAATAAAAACAAATTACACACCTATATTCATAAAACAAAACTATTTGAGACTTCCGTCAGATACATGGGTTTAAAGCTATACAACCACTTGCCAAATCAATTAAAAAACATAACCTCTATAAAAAAGTTTAAGACAGAGCTTCACAATTTCTTAAAAAAAAAATCAGTTTTACTCAGTAAATGAATACCTAGAATACAAATCAGGTAAAGCATAAATTAATCAGCTTGTTGTGCATAATTATACTAATGTATTCTATTTCTATTCTTGTTTCATGTGTCCGAGATTGGAAGACTCACCAATGAAGAATTTTAGCCGGCCAAAGCATTAAAATTAAGTGTAATTGTGTAAATTATTTGAAACTTAAGATTGTAAATACCTCATTGATGAACTGTAAATGTGTTAAATACTGTAACTATATTGACAATGCCTATAATTCTGTATGAATTCCTGTGGCTAATAAACATTGTATTGTATTGTATTGCTAAAAAACACTCCATAACAAATGATTCAAAAAATTGTCACACTATACAATATCATACTTCAACACGGACACTACCCAACAGCTTGGAAACAGGCACATCTAATACTACTGGAGAAACCCGGGAAAAGCAACAAAAACCACCAGAACTACCGGCCCATATCCCTAATGGCTACAATGTCAAAGGTACTAGAAAAAATACTAGTAAAACGCCTAAACCGATTTCTGGAACACCGCAATCTCATACCAGACACGCAAGCCGGATTCCGGTCCAGTATTACCATCCAGGATCAACTAATAACAGTCATCTCCGAAATAAAAGAGAAAACCAACCGAGGATTCACAACCGCTGCCACATTCCTGGATATTCAAGGTGCATTTGACCGGTGTTGGATACACGGACTATTACACAAAATGACCAACATGGAAATCCCAGAAAAACTGACACGATGGACCTCAAGCTTCCTCTCCAATAGAACCGCCCAAATAAAGATCAACGGACAACTCTCAGCTCCTATCGAGCTAAAAGCCGGAACACCACAAGGTAGCGCCATATCTGGCCTACTATACATAATATACACCGCCGACACTCCCCAGCCGATCCACCCGACAATCAGACTGGCGGAATATGCGGATGATACCGCTTATTGGTGCTCGACAGGAAGACTACGGGACTGCAAGCCGAGACTAGAAAAACAGCTAGCAACTTTCAGCAAATGGGCAGAATGATGGAGAGTAACGATAAACCCAGCAAAAGTGCAATACATCATCTTCCGGATAAAAACCAAAGAAACATACAGAACATCTACCATCACCTACAACAACCACACCATACCGACACAAAGAAAAATCAAATACCTAGGGGTAACACTAAACGAGAAGCTCTCTACCAACGCTCACTACAAAATCAAACTGCAAGAAGCAAAAGTAGCAACATCATGCCTCAGGTTCCTCTCAAAAATTGGAAAGGAAGGCCTATCCCCAGGCACCCTGACCCAGCTATATAAAACTATCATCAGACCAACATTCACATATGCAGCAATCGCTTTATGGCCCATCACCTCCCAAAAAACAAAGGACCGTATCTCCGGGTTCGAACGGAAATGCTTGAGAATAGCTAGGAAGTTACCACCATGGTCCAGAAGTAATGAAATCCACGACATAGCAAAAACCGCTACATAGAAGACACAATTAAGAACACCACTAAATACATAGACAATGCAAGAGACCGACCACACAGGCAGGAGATCATCAACGCTGCAAAACAATACAAGAGAACACAAATACATCAGGGAAAAAATCCAAGCGACCCTCCCCTGTTAACCATCATCAGACAGCACAAAGAAGCAAAAGAAGAAGAAGAACGACAAATACAGCAACACCTACAACAACTCCTGCAATGACAAAGGTACATCCAGATGACGACCTCACGGAAATTAAGTAAATATACATATATATAAAAAAAGAAAATAAATAAATATATATAAAGAAAAAATTTATATAAAATAAATAAATAAAAAAAAAGAATAAAATTATATATATATATAAATAGCACAAAAAAAAGAGCCATCTCTCCCTCCTCCCAAACCAATAAGCATGCTGGCTGAAGAGGGCGAAATAAGCCCTGAAACAGCCTTGGGTGAGATAAATCCAGAATCCCCCTAGTAGTAGTAGTGCAAGCAGCACAGTCGCTGCTGAAATACCCACTAGAGTACTTCGACCTCACCACTGCCACTGAGGATGTCTGCCGTAGTCGCAGACGAAACGTCTGGGAAGAAGAAGAAAGAGCCCAGTAGACCACGGCCTACAAGCCCAGAATATACTTCAACTAGTATTGACACTGGCCATGAAAGCCTTAGAACCTTGATGAATCGCCTCTATGGAGAGGAAACACATCCACAGTTTCGGCGCCTAGAGGTGCTACGAAGGAAGAAATCGCAATTACTCTGCTCACTTTATTTTCTACTACATTGCCGTGATAATGGCATAATTCCTCTTTGCGTACGCCTAAAACGCGTTTTGTCTACAGCTGTATCTCACCGACGACTCACATCGAGTGCGGACGTTCAATGAAGAGAGACGTGCTGCAGTAGACATGCCTGGAAAAAAGCAACACGCCACCAGCTAGCTGAGGCCTCGGGACAGCATCGTGTCTGCGAGCCTGCAGAAGCAGCATCAGTGTGCCAGCCAGAGCTACAACTAACAAAGTGATTGGGCAGAGTATCAAGGCTGCAGCCAACAGTCCTAGCGACTGGTTTCTAGGCGCCCTTACGGGTAGGCCCTTTGATACTCGGGCTTATTGCACCCTACACTTGTTCTCTCTCTATTTCTAATTTTTCCTCTATCTATTACATTTAAGATTCCCTGAGGCATTCCCCCAGTAACAGGGCGTAGCCCTGCTACTCCCCTATTGGCCAATATTGCCCTCTCATTGGTAGGTGTATTGTGAGCAGCTATTGGTCCAACTACACGAGAGGAAGATGAAATTGCTTCTGTTTCTGAAGCTCTTGATGAGTTTTTGCCTGCTCCGGAAAATGAAAATGAGGCTTCCGATGAGCCGGAATGCCTCCTATATTATGTAAATGGAGGGGATTTTCATTATTTCATGGATAGCGAAATAATAGTTGGTCCTCTCATGCCTTTGTCTCGAGGAGATGTAAGAATACTCACACTGGAGAAGAAGGCCAGACAAAAATTCCTGGAACTGGCTGACCAGGAATTATACAACACCATAGCAAACGCTAAACCAGAGGTCACTCTGAATGCCTTTCAGCTCTACTCAGCACAGAGAGTGCGTGTAGAAGACATAGCTAACTACTTGCTTCTCAATGAGAAGTTTATGTCTACTCCTCAACAAAAGGGAGTCACCACTAAGAAGCCACGTGGTAAAGCTCTTAAGCATCCACATCAACCTGAGCCTTTACCAACTGCAAATAAGTTTAATGGATTACCCATGGTAACTGATGATGAGGCACCTACCGTGCCTCTAAACAGCAAATGGAGATTCACAGAACCTTCTGCCTCCTTACACAATAACACCCCAGCAGCAGCTGCAGTTCCAACCACTTCTGCTACAACTTCTGGAGTTCCACCAGTACAGAGCACTGTTGTAGCCCGATCAGCTAAGGCCACACCTATTTTCCTAAGAGACCCGAGAAAGGCTAGGGATCTCACAGGATATCTAAACACCAACCACCCAAATTTAAAATACTCCGTCCACAACATGAGCGGCACTGTTGCTTTTCTGCCGGAGTCGTCTGACGACCATCGTGTCCTCCGGAAAGTGCTTACCGAAAGCAATACGCAATACTTGACTACCCTACTGCCAGAGGAAAAACTTCTGTATGTAATACTAAAAGACCTGCCCATGTACATTACCGAGGCAGACGTCACTGCCAAATTAAAAGAACTGCAGTACCCTGTGGAAAGAGTTGGCCAGCTACGCTCTAATCGTAGCCAAACCCCGCAACTTCTTTCACACTTCAGAGTAGCCTTAAAAAAGGAAGGGAGCTACCAGCAGATATATAAGGAGACAAGGATGTTCAACGCCACCATCCGAGTTGAATCCTATCGCCCACCAGCTAAGCCACTTCAATGCACAAACTGCCAGCAATTCAAACATAGTGCTGCAGGTTGCCGTCTGAAGCCCGTGTGTTCTTTCTGCGGTGAGCCAGGGCATAAAAGAGCAGATTGCCAAAAGTTAGGAGTAACTGGAGCAAAACCCACATGTTCCAATTGTGGCGGTGATCATTCTTGCCGATATGCCAAATGCCCTGTTTGACAAGAAGCTCGTGTTGAGATGCAGCTCAATAAGAATGGACAGCGTACTAGATTCTACGCAGCTCCAAAGGTACCTAATCCTATGGGTCTCCCTAAGGAGGCTTTTAAGGGTACCCGATATCCTGGTCTGCCACCACCTACCAGGATTCAGTACACGAGCTATGCAGCAGCTCTTCAGGCCACCGTCGCTCCCAGCAAGACTGCTACTACCGCAGCAACCGCAATCTCTGGAAACTCGCCTCCGGTAGTCGCCAAACAACAGGAGTCTGCAAACACATTGCCTAAAGCAAACCCACCATCCCAGCCACTGAAGGCAGCAAGTAACACTGCACCCAACATAGCTTCCAGGAACATTACAACTGCTAGTTCCAAACCAAAACCCTCTACTGGGACCCGCCAACTGGCTCAACAACGTCTGCCAGCGCACCACTCATCTCCTAATTCCATGCCCTCATCATCTCTAAATCCGTCCATCCCAGATGCACAATTCTTAAAACTTATGGATAAAATCCCAGTACACTTGCAACCTGACTTCGCAGTAGCGTTGGCTGCAGCATTAGCCCAGCGACCTGCGAACATCCCTTCTGCAACCATCCTTGTACACACCGTTTATACCTTCTTGACTAATTATGGCGGACAGCAATAAAATAACTGCTAACATCCTCAGTTTAAGGATTTGCTCCTGGAATGCCAATGGGTTGAGGAACAAATTAAAGGAAACAGCAAACTTCATTGCAGTGAACAAGGTGCAAGTGCTTATGGTCCAGGAAACACATCTATCCAGTCACCAGAAGGCCTCTATCCCTGGTATGACCTGTCATAGGTCTGATCGCGCAGATGGATATGGTGGAACTGCAATATTCATTAGCCACAATATTCAACACCACAGGCAACACTTGCCACCTTCCAATCTTCTGGAAGCTACAGGAATACAAGTGGCCACAAACAAAGGCCCCCTCAACCTGTTTTCCATCTACATTCCACCTAGCAGACCTTTTAATGTAAAGGAACTGGACACCATCTTCTCTGCAGGCTCACCTACCATAGCCTTGGGTGACTACAATGCAAAGAGCCCCCTGTGGAACTCTACCATCCGTAATCACAGGAGTTCTGCAATTGAGTACTACGTTGAAAAGCACAATCTTGCTGTACTTGCTCCCTCATCACCCACCATATCCTATGGGGATCGCCGTCCGCCAGATTGGCTGGACTTCGCATTACTGCAAAACATCCGCGGCCACCCCAAAGTCATGTCAATCCCTGAACTCTCTTCAGATCATTACCCACTCCTGTTCCTCTATCAGGGTCGGGCTACTCCTAAGGCCCCCCTATCTCACTTAATCCAAGACACACAAACTGGAATAAGTACACTGAACTAATGGCCTTGCAGCCTGCTGAGGTTCTACCTTGTAATACCTTTGAAGAAGCTGAACAACTGGCCACTAACATCACAACCACAATGAGAGCTATCATGGACCAAGCCACTCCACCACGGCGCACTATAATTTAGCTACAGGAAACCTCTCCCATATGAACTAAGGCGTCTTATTGCTGATAAAAACAAGGCCAGACGACGCTTTCAGCTTACACGCAACCCTATTCACAAACGTGAATGGAACCGGTTGCAACATCTAGTAAAACTAGAATTACTCGAACACAGTAACGCTGAATGGGAGAGGCGTTTGTGTTCTCTTGATGTAGAAGACAGATCTTTATGGAGAATGTCAAAGGCACTTCTAGGGATCCCTAAATCTGATCCGCCTCTTACTGATGGCAGGAGAGTTGCTACTTCAGTAAGAGATAAAGTGGAAATCATGGCAGAACATCTTGCCTCCTCATTCCACCCTGCAGAATCTGTTGATCAAGAGATTTCAGATGAAATTACAGCGTCTGTAAGGCAGTATCTCAGCACACCACACATATTAGATGATGTGAAGCCAACAAGTGTAGCTGAAGTGAGGAACATAATCAACTCTGTGCGTCCATACAAAGCAGCAGGTGTCGACAACGTACCCTACGCTGCCTTCAAAGCTTTACCTCACTCATGGATCTTACTACTAGTGCACCTATTTAACAGCCTACTAGTACTAGCCTACTTCCCGGTAGCTTGGCGGCATGCTAAAATCATCACCCTCCCGAAGCCTGGCAAAGACTCACAACAAGTTAGCAGTCATAGACCCATCAGTCTCCTTCCTACGATAAGCAAGCTCTACGAAAAGGTACTCCAACTACGCCTTGAAAACCTGCTAGACCAACATAATGTACTGCATCCTGAACAATTTGGATTTCGACGGCAACACTCCACCACGCATCAACTTTTGCGCATTGTGGATGAGGTGGTTAGAGGTTTTAACAACCGTCACTATGTTGTAGCCCTTTTCCTAAACATCTCCAAAGCCTTCGACACTGTGTGGCATGAAGGTCTTCTCCATCGCCTTATACATTACAATATCCCGTCATACCTTATTCACACACTTCATCATTATCTCAAAAACCGCACCTTCGTTGTATCAAAAGACAACATCCTGTCTCATACCTACTTCATAAATGCAGGGGTACCTCAAGGTAGTGTCCTTGGTCCTCTGCTCTTCCTCACTTACATAAACACCCTTCCAACCCTAAGGGGCTGCAACCTATACTTATTTGCTGATGATACAGCCATCACAGTAGCATCTAAGCGCCACGAAAATGCAGTGCAGCGAGCTCAAATCTTCGCAAACATGCTACACGTCTGGTTCGCCACCTGGCGGTTGAAACTAAACGCCACCAAATCCCAAGCCGTCACCTTCACTAGAAGACCCCTCCAAGACGTTCAGAATCTGCATTTAGTAGGAGCGGACATTCCTTGGTCCACACATGCCAGCTACCTAGGTGTAGTTTTGGACATGCATCTGACATGGAAGAAGCATATAACCGTGGCAAACAGAATAAACAGAAGGATGGCCATGCTCTATCCCCTGTACAACAAAAAATCAGCTATGACGCTTAGCAACAAACTTTTGCTATTTAAGCAGGTACTCAGACCTGCAATCACTTACGCTTGCCAAGTCTGGGGTGCAGCGGCCAAAACCCATCTCTACAAACTACAGATTCTCCAAAACCGCTACCTTCGGTCAGCAGTTGCTGCCGATTGGTACATCCCAAATGAAAATATCCACTCTGATCTATCCTTCCCAAAACTTTTTGACTACATATTGCAACTATCCCACGCCTTCTATGCTAAATTACCTTCCAGTTTCAATAACCTTATCCGAGGTCTCGGGGAATATGATCTTGATCCTGGAGAAAGATACAAGCGTCCCAGACTTATCCTTGGAACTCAATAACTTCAAGTCCCTTTTCCCATAAATCAAACATCCTTACTCTTACACTAATCTCAACTTTAATCGCCACCATCTAACCACCATCCCTTATAAATACCCATCACCATGCCAGTAAGGGACCTAGTCCCGGTATGGCAAGAGTCGAAGGGCCCTCCTTCGCGGAGGAGGATAACCCTTCAACGACCCCACAGCGTGTCTCTCTCAACTTCACAGTCGAGTGGGGATATCCGTGGTGAACGGACGTGTTTGTTATGCGCTCGAAGTAAAGTGAGCAAAAATCGCGTAATATAGTGTACGTATAGTGCGCGTAATTAGTGCATCAATAACTGGTAATCCGGACCATAATAGTGCAACAGTGGAACAACATGTGCCCACAATGCAGCAGTACTGACAACAAATAGTGCATCGTTGTGAAAACCGGCATTAAGTGGAAGCCACAACTTATAAGTGTCGTGTTCCAAGATGTGCTATTTACTTTTGCATGTGATAATTCAGAAGTGGTATTTAGCGATGTGTAAGTTAATTATACGTTAAACCTTTTCTTACACATTGTACAAAAGTGCATTAGACACAAACTAAAGTGCAGTAGGGCGTGTAGGTCCTTCTTGCGCGCAAAAACCAGTGCAGCTACTGTTAGGTTGTGAAGTGTTGTGATTGGCGTTTGCATTGGGTGTCGTGATTGGACATTCCATTTGCCACACGCGCCCTGATTGGTTGTTATATTACTCCCTGTGATTGGCATTTACATTGGGTGTCGTGATTGGACAGTCCATTTGCCACACGCGTCCTGATTGGTTGTTTTATTACTGCTTCCTATTGGCTGCTAATACACAACAGAAATGGATGCAGAAAACGCCACATCTACCGAGACAATTGACGCCTCCATCCTTTATTATCTAGAAGCGGTGATATTCGCACCTTCCTAGGTAAAGACTTAATCACCAATCCGTCGCTACCTATAGCCAGTGACGTTTATGCCATTCTCCTTAAGGAGCTTGATGCAAGGAACTTGTACTTAAACAAGGCTGATGAGCTAGTGCAATCAGCCTTGGGAACCAGCGAAACCATCGCAATTGCTGAGTTCCAGGTATACATGGCTCACTGTAACCGTGTCAATGCCATTACTGAACTGTTACGCAAACATACCCAGGCAGTCTCTACTACAACTTGGCACACTGTTACCAAGTGTTCTGCCAAACCAGAGCAAACCCCAACTACCAGAAAAATTGACACCTCCAACACCTATGCTGTTCTCTCCCCTGAAGAGCCCACAGCATCAACCTCTACTGGAGTCAACACCAAGCGGCGCAGATGCAGCAATCAAGTTGCAGATACCCCAATGGATGATGACTCATCTGCCACCGCAGCTCCTACTCCAGCACCACAGGCACTGCCCACAACTACCACAAACACTGCTCCTGTAAACCGATCTAACAGGACAACACCAATTTTCCTGAGAGACCCCAACAAAGCACGGGATCTCACAACATTACTTGCTGAAAAACATCCCAGCTTAAAGTACTCCGTGCGCAACATGAGTGGCACTGTTGCCTTCTTGCCAGAGACGCCCGAAGACCACCGGGCGCTCCGTAAACTTCTCACAGAGAGTAGTGTACAATTTCTTACTACTCTCTTGCCTGAGGAGAAGTTACTATATGTCACCCTGAAGGATCTGCCCATGTACATCACAGAGGCAGACGTCACCACAATGCTCAAGGGTCTTAACTATCCAGTGCAGAGGGTTGGTCAACTGCGATCAAATCGTAGTCCAACTCCTCAACTACTTCCACACTTCCGAGTTGCTCTGCGGAAAGAAGGCAACTTTCAAGCCATATACAAGGAGACGAGGATGTTCAACGCCATCATCCGCGTGGAATCCTATCGTCCTCCGGCACAACCCCTGCAATGTACAAACTGCCAGCAGTTTACACATAGTGCTGCTGGATGTCGGCTGGAACCTGTCTGCTCCTTCTGTGGTGAATCAGGACACAAAAGGGCAGAATGTCCTAAAAGTGGGCTTAGCCAACCAAAAACCCACATGCTACAACTGCGGCGGAGAACACTCCTGCAGGTATGCCAAATGCCCTGTATGGCAGGAAGCTAGAGTAGAAATGCTGCTCAATAAAAATGGGCAGAGAAGTAGATTCGACGCTGCACCAAAGGTGCCAAACCCAATGGGCCTTCCAAAGGAAGCCTTCAAGGGCACCAGATACCCAGGCCTGCCGCCTGTTAACAGAATCCAGCACTCTTCGTATGCAGAGGCGCTGAAAACCAAGCAGCATAACACCCCGCAGCAACCATTGGTCAGTTGCCCGGGTAACACACAAAAAGTCGCTCCAAACCACACTACCAGAGTTGTAGCTGATGAGACGACGCCCCCCAAACAGCACGCCATGTCGGGGAGCAACCCAGATCGCCCTGGAAGTGCCCGACCAGCTGCCCAGAAGGAGAACGTGCAGCGTCCACGTCCCTCCAACAGTGGATTGAGGCAACCAGCCCAGCAGCGCCTGCCGGCACATATCCCGCCCACCACCACCATTCCAAGCAAACCCCTGCTAAAACCCACCATCCCTGATGCTCAGTTCCTAAATCTGATGAGCAACCGGACTTTGCTACCATCCTAGCCGAAGCTCTGGTACAGCGTCCTGAAAATATTCCACCCGAAACCATATTAGTCCACACTGTATTCATCTTTATGGGACGATATGGCAGACAGGACTAATAGGATATCAGACCTCCTTGGACTCAAAATTTGTTCCTGGAATGCCAATGGTAACCGGAACAAGTTAACTGAAGTCTCAAACTTCATAGCGGTCAACAAAGTCCAGATTCTTCTGGTGCAAGAAACACATCTTTCTAGTGCCCAGAAGGCCTCCATCCCTGGCATGCTCAGCCATCGCACCGACCGAGCAGATGGTTATGGTGGTACGGCCATCTACATAAGCTGCAACATTCCACATCATCGGCTACAACTGGCAACCACAGTGGCTCTCGAAGCAACTGGTATACAGTTGATCACAAATAGAGGGCCTCTAAACATCTCCCTCTACATTCCTCCTGGCAGACCAATATCGCAGGGCGATTTGGACACAGTGTTTTCCACAGGAGCCCAAACAATTGCCATGGGTGACCTAAATGCCAAAAGTCCACAGTGGAACTCCACAATCAGAAATCACAGAGGCATGGTGCTGGAACGCTACCTGGAACGGCGGAACCTCGTAGTTCTTGCTCCATCATCACCAACCATAACTTACGGGGATCGCCGACCACCTGACTGGCTGGATATTGCTATCCTCCAGCATATTCGCGGTCACCCAAAAATCCTTACCATCCCGGAACTTTCTTCAGACCATTACCCTATCCTTTTTCTATACCAAGCCCGGGTAACAGCCAAGGCTCCACCAAACAGTCCGAATCCTCGCTTAACAAATTGGAGCATGTATACAAAGATAATGGCAACAAAATCAGCTGAGGTTACACCATGCAACAGCGTAGCTGAAGCCGATAACCTAGCAAATACCATCACCTCCACAATGGCACAAGCAATGGCTGAAGCCACTCCACCACGGCGCAAATTCTATAGTGCCCAGAAGCCACTTCCCTCACAACTACGGAAGTTAATAGCTGACAAAAACAAAGCTAGGCATCGGTTTCAGAACACGCGTAATCCCTTGCACAAAAGGGAGTGGAACAGACTACAACACCTAGTCAAATTAGAGCTCGCTGACTTCCGGAATGACGAGTGGGAACGCCGTCTATGCGCTCTTGATCCGCAGGACCAATCACTCTGGCGCATGTCCAAGGTGCTGCTGCGAATACCTTCTTCTGATCCACCTCTTACCGATGGCAGAAGGACAGCAGAGTCAACGAGAGAAAAAGTGGATTTAATGGCTGAACATCTAGCCTCCACTTTTCATCCAGCAGAATCTCATGATCAGGAGCTCTCTGATGAAATAGTGGAATGTGTTGAAGCTTTTCTTTCCACTCCCTTTAATGCGGATGATGTGCATTTGACAACAGTCGCAGAAGTGAGGAGTATTGTGACTAAAGTGCGCCCCTATAAAGCAACAGGGTTTGACAACTTGCCGTATGCTGCTTTTAAGGCACTACCAGCAGCATGGATAATGCTGTTGGTCCACCTGTTCAACAGCCTATTACAACTAGCTCATTTCCCTGCTGCGTGGAAACACGCTAGGATTATCACCATTCCTAAGCCAGGAAAGGACCCCAAAAACATTAGTAGTCACCGACCCATCAGTCTGCTGCCGGCCATCAGTAAAATCTTCGAGAAGGTGTTGCAGGCCCGCCTTCAACATCTGCTGGACCAACACAATGTGCTACGACCCGAGCAGTTTGGTTTCCGACGTCAACACTCCACCTCTCACCAGTTACTTCACCTCGTGGACGATGTAATACACGGGTTTAATAATCGGCATTACGTTACAGCACTATTCCTAGACATCTCTCGAGCATTCGACTCGGTGTGGCATGACGGCCTCATCCATCGGCTCATCCACTACATTATCCCACATACCTTATAAAACTCATCAACACCTACCTTAAAAACCGTTCCTTTGTCGTTGCCAGGGACGACATCCATTCTCAACCCTATGGTATTCAAGCAGGGGTACCACAAGGCAGTGTCCTTGGTCCCCTCCTGTTCCTCACCTATATAAACACCCTCCCTACCCTAATAGGCTGTAACCTCTATCTATTCGCTGATGACACCGCATTAACGGTTTCATCTAAACGACACGTTAATGCCGTAACAAAGGCGCAGCGTTACGCTGATATGCTATCTGCCTGGTTCATCACTTGGCGCTTGAAGATTAATGTAACTAAATCTCAAGCAGTCACATTCACCCGCCGTACTCTACAAGATGTACCCAATCTCCGCCTGGCTGGAGATGAAGTACAATGGTCCTCGGAGGCTACATACCTTGGAGTAACCCTGGATTGGCATCTGGCGTGGAAACAGCATATCACCACTGTGGCTAACAAAGTGTCCAGAAGGATGGCCATGCTATATCCCATGATAAATAGGAAATCTACAATGAGCCTGCACAACAAATTGCTCATTTATAGGCAAATACTCCGCCCTGCACTAACTTATGCTTGCACAGTCTGGGGAGTTGCAGCAAAATCGCATCTCTACAAGCTACAAGTCCTGCAGAACCGCTACCTTCGGATAGCAACAGCTTCCGACTGGTACATTCCAAACGACAATATCCATGCAGATCTCTCCTTCCCAAAAATCACAGAATACATCCTTAACCTATCTCAAAATTTTTATAACAAGCTCCCTTCAAGCTTCAACAGTCTAATCCGCGGTCTGGGTGAATATGACCTAGACCCCGGTGAAACCTACAAGCGACCCAGACTAGTGCTTGCACCACCATAGGCCCATACAATCCCCCCCCCCCAGACATTCATTACATTTCACCTCATACCAACAAACCAAACAACCCTTAAAACATATCCACCACCATCCACCCACTGTCATATCTTAAACAACCACCACCATGCCAGTAAGGGACGATGTCCCGAAATGGCAAAACGTCGAAGGCCCCTCCTCTGAGGAGGAGGTTCACCTTCAACGACACCACTGTGCTGTGTATCTCAACTTCACACAAGAAGACCCTCCCGCCATTAAAACTATCAGACAGCTACATCCAATGGACGAACCAGGCTAAATATCTGGGAGTAATACTAGACACAGGACTAATATTCGCCCCGCATGTCAAAAACGTCAGAAGACTTGCGTACACACAACTCCGGCGCATCTACCCACTCTTGAACCACAAAAACAGCCTCAGCTTGAAACTCGGCCTAACACTATACAAGACACTGATCCACCCCATAATGACCTACGCGGCACCTGCATGGGGTCACTGCGCCCCAACACACATTAAAACACTACAAGTCGTCCAAAACAAGATCATCCGCCTAGCAGCCAAGGTCCCCAGAAGTGCACCTACACACATACTCCACGAAGAACTCCGACTACATACTATAGAACAATTCATCAAAAAACTGGCAACCAACCTCTACTCAAAGAGCAGCGAACACTACAACCCATTGATACAAAATCTATGCTATGCTATGCTGCTGCAGCCAGGACCCGACTAGAGTCCCACCTCTATGTCAGTAAACAACACGCCTCTCAGATCACAGGGCTCATGAGAGAGTTTGACTATGAGCACTGAAATCTAGGCTACATCATTTCCAGGGCCCCTATCTCTGGAGATTTTATGCTCCGCATGAGATCTCCTGCAGATTACCATGTTGTTGTGAACTTCCTCCAGGCGAAGGGGGTAAGCTTCAGCATGACAAAAGGCATTGGGGAACGCACGCACAGACTTGTCATAAAGCCCTTCTACGCCGACAGAGCGGAGAATGATATAAGTGCTCATCTAACTGAGCTGGGCATAAACCCGATAAGGGTTGCACAGATCAGGAGGATGAGCAAGCAACGCACTCTCCTACCCATTTATATGGTGGAGGTGCGTTCAGATCATGACAGAGACTCACTCCGCGGGATCTCGGAAATCCTACACTTCAGAGTCCACATTGAGGACTACTCCCCTCCCAAAATCCTGCCCCAGTGCAATAGGTGCCAACTGTTAATGCACGTAGAGAGCCAGTGCCTAAATAAGGTACTGGTCTGCTCAAAATGCACTGGGAACCATAAATCAGTGGACTGCTCGACACCTCCTGAGCTGCGCAAATGTGCGCTCTGCTGGGGGACTGGACACAGAGTGCGCTGGCGCTCCTGCCCTGTGTACCGGCAGCAAGCGGCCGGCATGCGTAGCCGCTACTCTAAGCTAAATCCAACTGCGCGCCCATTCGCACCAGTCCCACAAGCTTCTGCCTCTGCTCCCGTTGCCTCAAACAGTCAACGCAAACCAACTGCACCTCCTGATTCAGCCTCAAAGGCTTTATCCAAACCTCCTGCACCTCCTGTCTTCACCTTCTCCGGGCGCAGTCAGGAACGAGATCCACTAACTAGAAATCCCCGGAATTACAGACACAAACCTTCGGCCCCTGCCCCCGAGCAGACCAGGACCACAGGGGGGAGACATTCAGCCTTCCCGCCTGCTTCTGCCTCACTGCTTGAAGCAACGGGCAGAAGTTCGCTGTCCTGGGAAACTGTCCGCGCCAGGGCCATCCGCTTGCTCCGTGTGTTGGAGGCTGAGCCTAATCAGTCCAGCCTCGTGCTTATGCAGCATGCGGACTTTTTTCAAATGTTCGTCGGCCAGCAGAAATAAATCTCCTGACTGACGTTCAGCAACAGTTACTCTTTACCCAAGATAATAATGACGACAACCCGCAAGTTTAGGATCATGAGCTGCAACGCACATGGGATACGCCGCCGGAAAGCCGAATGTGTAGAATTCATGCGCAAACATCAAACTGACATTGCCCTTATCACCGAAACACACCTTAATAATACAGACAGACTTAACTTTCCTGGATATTTCATTTACAGAAATGATAGGAACCGACGCGGTGGCGGCACTGCAATAGCTATCAAGAGAGATATAGAACATAACCTAGCATCACTCCCAAACCTCCATAGAATTGAAGCTACAGGCATACACATCTGCGTAGACAACCTCCGTGCCCTGGTTGTGGCTGCATACAACCCACCTGGAGACAGACATCAATGACATTGACGCCCTTCTCCACTATCACCCGCAGGTGCTTCTAGCAGGCGACCTTAACAGTAAACACCCTCTTTGGAATAGTCGCGTATCTAACACTCCTGGCAGCAAACTATTACAGTACGAGAACCAGACTGACTGCATTATCTATGCCCCAGATGAACCTACGTATATACCCATACCCACAATGCTCAGCCTGACGTCCTAGACATAGCAATTGCAAGAAATATTACTTCTCATATTGACCTCAGAACTGTTAACGACCTCTCCTCTGACCCTTTACCAATAATACTTACTGTAAATGGTAACCTCGCCCACGTCGCCAAAACTGCTAGACATAACTTTCGCAAAACAGACTGGGACCGTTACACAAACACCATTACTGAACACCTCAACTTGTGCACCATTACCAATGGCGCGGAGCTTGAAAGCACCACCAAACACTTAGAGACGACCATATCCTTTGCAATCACAGAATCAACTCCGATCACCATCCCTGGCGGACCAAGCCCCGCCCCTCCTCTAGAGCTCAAACAGCTAACTGCGCAACGCAATAGGGCCAGGTGTGCCTGGCAACGCACACGTCATCCAACCCACCAAGATGAACTCCGGAGACTTAATCAAGCCGTACACGAATGCACCCTAAAACATACTACAGAACAATGGAACACCACCCTAGCAAACCTTGACATAGAAAACCAGTCGGTATGGCAAATAGCCAAAGCCCTGGTAAAACAACCTACTCAGATTCCTCCACTCCATGTCAACCACAGTATTGCCCTCTCTGACGAGGCAAAGGCGGAAGCTCTTGCGGATGCACTTCAAGGCACACTTGTCCCGAACCCACAACCCCTAGATGCTGCCTTTGTTGCAGAAACTACAGCTCTTACAGCAGACTTTCGGACCAGGCAAGTTCACAATCCTCTTAGGAAAACCAATGCAGCGGAACTTGCCTGGCTAATCAAACACCTCCACAACAAGAAGGCCCCTGGCCCTGACCGCATCCCGAATATTGCTCTCAAACACTTGCCACCAGTTGCCCTTCAGGCGCTGGCAAACATATTTAACTACACCCTCCGATATGGCATTTTCCCTGAATCTTGGAAAACAGCTAAGATACTGCATATCCCGAAACCAAGGAAGGACAACACTAATCCCAAGAACTACAGACCCATCAGCCTTCTCAATACAATCAGTAAACTTCTAGAAAAGGTTATTCTCAAACGCATCAACCATCACCCCAAAAAGAACAATATACTCATCAATGAGCAATTTGGATTCCGTGCTCAACATTCCACAACTCAACAACTCCTCCATACTACAGAGCATATTACTTCAGGTTTCAACATCCGCAAGAGCACAGGTGCAGTGTTCCTTGATATGGAACGGGCCTTTGACCGAGTGTGGCATGTGGGATTACTTAGAAAACTCAGCCATTACCGCTTCCCAGACACTGCCATCAAACTCATCGCCAATTACTTACACAGCAGAACTTTCTATTCCTCTGTAAACAACAAAAACTCCACCCTGAGGCCGATTCAGGCTGGAGTCCCCCAAGGAAGTGTACTGAGTCCGACACTTTTCTCCATATACATGAATGACATCCCGAAGACAGACAACATTAGAATTTCCCTGTATGCCGACGACACAGCTCTAATGGCTCAATCTGGCGACATCAAATTCATCTCCCAACGACTCCAAAATGCCCTTATGGCACTTGAGCACTGGTCAACCCAATGGCGAATCAAATTCAATGCCTCCAAAACCCAAGCAATAATATTCACTAAAAGAGTAAAGCACCGTCAGAAACTTAGAACCAATCCTCCACTACAACTTTTTGGCACCCCCATACCCTGGAAAGACACGGCCACGTACCTAGGTGAGACTATGGATACAGGTCTAACCTGGGGAAAGCACGTCCAGAACTTCCGCCATAAAACTTTTGCTCAATTGAGGAAATTATACCCCATAATCAATTACAGCTCCACACCTGAAACTCACCTGGGCCTCACCCTATACAAAACACTACTTCGACCCATCTTCACGTATGCAGCTTCCGTCTGGGGATACGCGTCCAAATGCCACTTAAAAATGCTCCAAACCTTACAGAACAAAATATTGCGTACCATAGCAAAAGTGCCATTTATGGCCCCCGCCAAACTCCTCCACAAAGAATTACACATGTATACAGTCAAACAATTCATTAAAAAACTTGCAGCAGACCTCTACGACAACTGTGCCAAGAACCCAAACCCGTTAATACAGGAGTTAGGTCAATATCAAACGACTACTAATAAACACAAACGACCCCTATCACTATTCAACAGAGACCTCACAAACGAAACAACCTCCGAAGAAGTCCAAGCGTACCTCAATAGCCTTGTAACAATGAATCCTTGACTAAACTACAAGTTACATAGTTTCAGATGCAACAGGCCAGTAGGACCAGCAATTCAACAGTACTCAACGCAACACAGAGCGGCTTCTCCAGGTAATCCCACGCCACATAACCATTTCGTCTAATACATAACACCACCTCCATCTCACTTAATTTTAAGCCGTAGCTCTTAATGCATCCCATTAGACTAATCCCCCTATGCATGCTGCACAATCTAACCACAGGCGTTAGTCAGGGCTCTGTCATGGCTGGCGCCCGTAAAAGCCAACAGACGCTCTAGTATGGTCTCCATGCTAGCAAGAGTAGAATTAACCGATACTAAACGGGGTGCTTTAGTGGAACCCGAAAATTAACAAACTAATCCCCATTTTGCACGCAAATGCACGTATATTAACATTACAGCACCCTTCCCCATTAGCTGCATGTTACGTACTAACCGCATGTGCATGGGGAGACGATGTAGCCTCCAGGCGGACGATCGTCACCGAGGGCGGCAGGTGTGGGGCCGCCCCTACCAAAAAAAAAAGTCTCAAACCAGTACACACTAACACCATATCCACAGCCAGGAACAGTGGTGATTTTATGGTTAAACTGTCATGCTTGAGTGACTACGGAAATTTCGTAGAATACCTCAAGCATACCGGCGTACAATTCTACCTGTTGCCCCACCCCCAAGATAAAACAGCTAGATTTGTACGCTGAAATCACTAGCGACGAGGTTAAAGAAGACCTGGCCGACTTAGGGATAGAGGCGCTGAGAGCTGTCCAAATGCGGAAACGTAATTGGCAGCGCACCCCCCTGCCAATGTTCATCATAGAGGTGGCAGGGATCCCCGAAACTGAAGCAAAAATTTTAGAACTCACACACCTAGCACACTTTCGAATTAGGGTAGAACAGTATCGATCAGACCCCGAACCAAAGCAATGCAGAAAATGCCAGAGACTGTGGCACCTGCAAAGTGAATGTAGGTCCCCATCCTGGGTATGCACCAAATGCATAGGACCACACCCGTCAGGTACGTGCTCCGTTCCGCCCGCGGAACAGCTGTGCGTGTTATGCGGCCAGCAGGGCCACAGTGCAACTAGGCGAGATTGCACCATATACCGCGCAGAGTGCGTAAAAAGTATGCCTCAAGTCCGCGCGCAGCCTCAGGGACCCTCCTCCATGACAGTTAAAACATATGCAAGGGCTGCCGCTAGGACGGAAAACGCAGGGTGGCTCATCAGGGAGAGTAGAGGTCGACAGTGACCAGCCCCGTTAGCCTCCTCCTGCAGTTGTGGCTCCCCGGTTTGCCACCGAGGAGGGCCCAGCAGGTAATGAGCAACGCCCCAATCCTCCAAACACACACACACACTCACACAAAGTCCAACAAAATAGGGCTAGAGGGCTTCACCCTCCTGCCACAAAGTCGCTCGCCCCCCGCGGTAAGGGACATAAAGGCAATAAAGCAGGCTTGGCAAAACTGCTGAACGTCCTGGGACTGCCCAGAGAATCTATTCCCAAGGATATTCTTGAGGAAAATTTAACAAAGTTCGGGGCCTTATTAGAACAAGGTACAGACACCACTCTGACACTACACTGGCTACTTGGACTACTGACTAACCTACAAAGCTACAGCCATGGCTGAATCAAACACGTTACGGACATTACACTGGAACTGTCAGGGAATACGCCGTAAACGCAAAGATTTAACGGACTTTCTTCATACCAACTCAATACAAGTAGCCCTTTTAAACAAAACCCATTTAGGGGACGTAGATAAATTTTCAATACCTAACTATACTATTTACAGGACCGATCGTAATCGTAGGGGAGGGGGGACAGCAATAGCTATACAAACGAGCATCAGTCACCATCAGGTACATATACCCCAATTAAACCGCCTAGAAGCGACAGCAGTAAATATTAGCACCTTCAGTACAGAGATCGTATTGTTACCCAAGCGGCAAGTTCTATGATGCCGATCAATAAATGAAGGCCGGTGGAGGGAGGGGAGACTGCAGGGGTGGCTGGGTCTTCGCTTACCCCTCCTCCTGCCGCCCGAAGGAGCGCGAAGCATCAGGAATGTTTTCCCCCTCCATAAAAAGGAATTCTCGAGAAACTTCGGGCCACCGATCAATAGAGGAGAGGCAACCGGCAGTTGTGTTGAGTCAGTCGTGGCGAGAGTGTGTAAGGAGCGCCCAGTGTTCGTGGACAGATGAACTGGCTTAGTTGTAATTGTGTACATTACGAAATTTTATGTAATTGTGACATTGGAATAAGGTGGAAATAAAGAACATTTGTGAGTGGTGTAATTGGACTTTTTATTTCACGAACCCACAAAGTCACAGTATTAATAGCATATACAACCCACCAGGTGACATCGACACCGAAGATGTCCAAAAAATTATGCAGCTAGGACCAAGAGTAATAGCGGCAGGGGACTACAACTGTAAGCACTATTTGTGGCACAGTGCAAACTCCAATCCTCAAGGGACTAAACTACTAAATTATATCAACAACACTAACTTTCTTATTGTGGGGCCCGAAGAGCCCACCCACATACCTCATGTTAACAATCACGCGCCAGATATATTAGACTTAGCCATATTAAATAATATACAGTTTAACATCGAATGCACAGTAATGCATGAACTGACATCTGATCACCTACGAGTACTCCTTGAGGTTACACTTCCCTTGAAGTTTAAGAAAGAAGCCCCAACACTAAATTATAATTTAGTCAATTGGGACGACTTCAATAACGTTTTAGAAAAATATCTACCGGAAAGTAAAATTATTTCACCACAGCAACACGACAAAGCAATATCCAAACTCGAATTGGCAATTAAGGTAGCAACTACAACGTGTGTCCCACAAAAATTAAGACCATCTATAAATGCCCAATATCCATTAGACATAAAAATCTTACATCAGAATAGGAACAGACTAAGACGTAAATGGCAATGAATGCAAAATCCTATACATAAACAAGACTACCTTGATGCCAGAGAGGCCATTATGGCTCAAACTAGGGAATTTATATCGAACCAATGGAATCAAACACTCGCGAACTTAAATCCGAATTCTAACTCTGTTTGGCGCATAGCTAAGTGCCTAACCAGAGCTAAAACAAACATACCACCACTCATACATGACAACACTGCTGCAGAAACTTCCCAGGCCAAAGCTGAGGTATTTGCTGCCACACTTGAGAAGGTCTTCACACCAAACCCAGCTGAGGGTCTAGCGAACCTGTAAGAGATTCAAAGCATAGAGCAGGCAATACACGAAACAGACTACACTATCACACACAACAAAATGCGAAAAACTAATCCAGGAGAAAAAGGCTGGATTATCAGACACCTGAAAAACAGAAAGGCCCCGGGGCCCGATAAAATACCCAACATCGTTTTAAAAAATCTCCCACGTAGAGCACTGGAGCTTCTAGCAAAGATTTACAATTATACTCTAGACAGCGGCAGGTTCCCACCGCATTGGAAGGTAGCTAACATAGTGATGATTGCAATACCACATAAAAGCTTATATCACGTCTCCAGCTATAGGCCAATTAGCCTACTGAACGCCTTTCGTAAAGTACTGGAGAAAATAATTCTAAAGAGAATAAATTCCCACATAATAAAACACAACATACTCATTTCTGAACAATTTGGCTTCAGATCTCAGCATTCAACAACACAGCAGCTTCTACGCCTTACTGAAGCCATATCTAAAGGTTACAATACTAACAAATCGACTGGCGCCATCTTCTTAGACATTGAACGTGCCTTTGATAAAGTATGGCATGCGGGCCTAATTTACAAACTCAGATTGTACAACTTCTCTGATTCGACACTTGCCCTCAATAAAGATTATATAAGCGAACGTCGGTTCCGAGTAACTGTAGAGGATTCTCCCTCCTTTCTAAAGCCTATTAAGGCAGGAGTCCCACAAGGAAGTTTGCTCGGACCCACCCTCTTTAATTTATACGTTAACAATATGCCAGAACTTAATTGCACTGAAAAATACATATACGCTGACGACACGGTACTGGTAACTCAGTCTACTCAACCGTGGATAATACACCTGCGGCTACAGAATGCCCTGAATGATCTTGAGCCCTGGTTCCAAAAATGGAGAATAAAAGTTAACTCCAGAAAGTGCCAATCAATTATTTTCACAAAAATAATACAACATCGACATCCCAGGCACAGAGAGCCACCTCTCGCATATCATGGCGAAAGAATCGAATGGAGAGACCAAATTACCTACCTAGGGGTCACCATGGATCAAGGTCTCACATGGAAGAAACACATCCAAAATGTCAGGGCCAAAGCAAATGGCCAACTGAACTGAACTGATAAATTTAAATAGCCAACTACAACTCAATATGGGTCTTATGCTATATAAAACATTAATCAGGCCAATACTGACATATGCAGCCCCTGTCTGCGGATACGCTGTGAAAACACATATAAACAGACTGCAGACACTGCAAAACAGAATAATACGAATTATTGCAAAGGTTCCATTGGTAGCTCCAGCTTATCGACTGCACGAGGAACTGAAGCTCCACTCGATCGAACAATTTATTAAACTACTCAGCTATATTTAAGTTTGAATTTATGAGTCACTATGTTTACACTCAGTCTTCACTTACTTGTTGTTGTATAATTGAAACGTTTTCAAGATCATTCGATCTCATCATCAGCTGTTTGGTGACTAAATGAACCTCCCTTAACAACAAGTAAGTGAAGACTGAGTGTAAACATAGTGACTCATAAATTTAAACTTAAATATGAAGAATACTTCACTGTTAATAATGCTTCTGCTTTTAATATTTACTCAGCTATAACTTATATGACAGAAAAGCAAAAAACAAAAACCCTCTAATTCGCGACTTAGGCGCATACGATACACAACATGACATTCACAAAAGACCCATTATTTGACAGAACTCTTGGCCTGGGGGAACCAGAAATAAATATTCAAGATTACCTAAACAACTTAGTACCACCTTAAACATAAGCCATGGCTTAGCTAAACACTACCGACAGACCAGTGGCCCTGGAAGTCTCTGATAGGGGTCATTCTGGGGACTAGTGAAATTGACCAAAGCAATACACATGGACATGAGAAGACTACTTAATTGTAAATATATAAACAAAACAATAATCTAGCAAGATTAGCTCACGTGACATGGCACTATCTGCAAAACTTTTTGACAGGGACTACACTCAATCCTGAACATATATCCAAAATGTTTAGGTCTTATTTAGATAAGTTACATTAAATATATCCATATTCACATTAAATGCATGCAAACCAAAGCCTAACAAATTGACGCCAGACTCAGAGCCGCTCCTGGCCTGATATCTTATCTAACTTATTCTTAAGCACTAACAATTAATGACACCGTCCTTATGTTTCAGGACCTCACAGATATCTTAGAAGACGACACCAAGAATACTCAACCAAATCCCACTCCTGAATTTCCAAGGTCACAAGTAGGACCTCGGTCATGCTTGTGTCCTGGCGCCATCCTCACCCGGCCAAGGCTTTGCCTGGCCATAATATCCTCTCCCAGAATCCGCAGGTGCAATAGCGGTACTGCTGCACTTCCTCTCCCGAATTCTCACCGGTGGAGGTTTTTTAGTGGGTAGGGCTGACGGATCTTTCTCCGTCAGAGGAGTCCCACACTCCGATCCCGGGGCTAGTGCATTAATGCATTTTTCCTCCACTCGGGGAAAAAAAAAAAAAAAAAAAAAAAAAAAGCAAGCAGCACAGTCGCTGCTGAAATACCCACTAGAGTACTTCGACCTCACCACTGCTACTGAGGATGTCTGCCGTAGTCGCAGACGAAACGTCTGGGAAGAAAAAGAAAGAGCCCAGTAGACCACGGCCTACAAGCCCGGAATATACTTCAACTAGTATTGACACTGGCCGTGAAAGCCTTAGAACCTTAATGGATGTTTTCTTATAAATTGATTAGGATCGTGATTTCGTGAACATTTTATTCACATCATCAGCTAGAGCCGTCAACAATCTTGTTGTTAATGTTATGATCACTAGAGGTTACTGTTTTTGCCAGTACTACCAAAGTCTGAAAATGAAATAAATTTAAAAACAGAATTGACTGCTGGTATTTCAAGATTCATTATGCGATGGATAGAGTCAAAATGAAAAATTCAATGCCATGGCCCGCATTCGAACCACGGATCTCCCAGTTTCCGTGGTTCAAATCCCAGCCGTGGCATTAAATTTTTCATATTGACTCTATCCATCAACAAAAAAAACCTTAGCCTATATACGGCTAGTGTGAAGAAATGATTAATTTCCATCATTTAACTAAAATTCATTATGCGATGTTTATTCTTTAAAATAAATATTTTTTCCCAAACCATTAAATCTATCGGACCATTTAACGTTTTAATAATTTAACTTGTCGATTTATTTCATGGTTAAATGACCAAAACTGATCTGCTATGGCCGATTTACCAGTTTGTTTATACTTAATGTTACGAAAATGTTCTTTTGTTCTGGTTTCCAAATTATGTTTTCTCTTTCCAATATAAACTTTATCACAATTGAAACAATTAAATTGATAAATACCAGATTTTTTATTAGGAATTTTATCTTGTTTAGAGAAATGCAGTAAATTTTTAATACTATTAGACAAATAAAAATATTTGTTAATTATAATCCACTTATCTTAAGAAGTTGTTGTTACAACTTCTTTCTTCTTTTCAAATCGATTTCGAAAGCATATCGCATTCATCCTCAGTGAAAATAAACTCCGTTGTTTTAATACTATATTTATTTTGAGGAACTAAACTTATAACAAACTAGCACAATTTTGAGCTAATTTGTGCTTCACTGTCCCTACGCTTCTTTCAAGTTTATACTTTATACCAAACTCTTTCAAAAAATTTGAAAATGTTTTTTAATTCAAGGATTGAGTAAATTTTTTACAATTATAACTGTCTTTTATTTTTTAAGGGTAGAAATATCATTAATAGTTTTTTTGATATTTAAATTTTTCAAATTTTTTATGTTTAAAGTCTTTATTAAAAGCATTAATTAATGCAGTATTAATAATATGTTTATATTCTTTATTCAATTCCTCTTTATTCAGGGGTATATTAATTAATTAATTAATTCCTCTTCCCCTTGATATACGTATAAATCAGACTCAACTGTATTTTGATTCTCAATGATGTCAATTGCCAGGATCATATCAGTGCGCTGGTGTACTGAAATTTTGTCCCACAGTTCATTTACATGCCAGTAAATCTACTGATACTAGGCTGTCTGAACAACTGAGTCACCCAATCAACTATTTGTATAAAACTTTCAAAATTATAAAAAAATAACTTTAAAAGATAACAGAACAACAACTGAACAATTTACCTAATTTGGTATATACAATTTTATGCTCACTTTCTTGTAGCACTATGCTTGAGATCATTAAGTGGTAACATGCACATGTTCATCGTCTCCTGACAAGTGAAGCCACATAAATCCACACTGAAAGAACATTATTTGGGAAAGGATGAACATACACAGCGAGGGCAAACTCAACGTCTGGACTTTCATTGTAATGGACACCAGTGGCCTTCATTGCTTCTGTAATGGCATCCATATTTGTATAAGGCAGGTTAATGGGAAAGCCACACATCTGCAGAACAAAAATTATTGTTTAGGATATTGTTTACGAATCAATTAAGAATTACTTTATTCTGCACCACACTCATGCAATTTAGCATTGAATGTAATGATGATAATGCACAAATGTGTATTGTAAATACAACAATAATAAATTGTTCAAATTGCTTTTTCTTTCTTTACACTAAACTGCATGACAAATAAGTAAATAATAATATTAATACAATAGAAGTACAATATAAACAAAAAATCTTACGTGTTGCACCACATGACTTGTAGCTGCAAGAGAATATGGGAACACAGTATGGATAGCATCATCTTTTGAAATATAGTTATGTAATGGCTTTGAAATTCTGCTGTATTTGCATGAGAAGCAGGAAAGAAGGGAAATATGACTATCAACTTCTCAGTATTTTACATTTTAACACTTTAAAAAAGTGAAGATAACATGTTAAATTGGATCACTCAGTTTCTCTCTCGTTTCTGAGCTACAAAATACAAGGCGGCCCGGGTTCGATCCCAGGCGACCGCAAAGTGAGATTTGTGGTGGACAACACGGCGTTGGGGCGGGTTTTCTCCGAGATCTCCGGTTTCCCCCGCCATCTCATTCCACCGGTGCTCCATCTTCATCTCATGTATCATCAGTGTCATCGCCTGTGGTGCTGTATGTAGTAAAAGCGGGTGTTAAACACGACACACACCATACAAAATACAATGACAGTACATCCAAATTCTGACAAATAAAAATGGGCCTACCACAAGGTACAGTACTGAGTACAACCTTGTTCAACATCTACATCAATGATCTTCCCGCGGATGTATCAAACACAGAAATAAAGACAGCACTTTTTGCAGATGACATGATCATGTGGACATCTTCCCCTCAAATAGAGAAGTCCAAAACTTCAATGGAAAAGGCTCTGCTACTATTGGAAAAGTGGATTGACAACAATTTGATGAAAATAAATACTGATAAAACAACATTCCAAACATTTAGCTTAAAAAAGAAAATCCCTAAACTAAATCTGCAGTTCAAGAAAACAAACCTGAAACAAAATATTTAGGAACAATTTTTGATTCAAAATTATCTTGGAGACATCATATTGAAGCAGTAGTAAACAAATCAACAAAAAAAAAATATCAATTTTGAAAAGATTAGCTGGAGTCAAGAGGGGCAGTAATCGGGAGACACTGAACAACACATACAAAACATTCATCAAGTCAATACTTCTTTATAATGCAGAGGTAATAATTACAGCAAACAGTTCTAACATAAATCACCTAGAAGTATGCCAAAATCAGGCCCTGCGACTAATAACCGATGCAGCAAAATCAACTCCAATCACGGCAATGCAAGCCTTAACTCGAAACTATCCAATATATCTAACTTTAGAGGAGCAGTCACTAATACAACATGAAAAAATGTTGCGGTTAAAAACAACAAAATGGGAGAAAAGATTACTACAACCAATCAAGATGAAAACACAAACAAGTTTCCTACACAAAATTATGGAATTAAAAACAGATCTGAATCTTCCTAATTCTAAAGAAAATATTTTAATCAAAGAAAACCCACTGACTTTTGAACCAATTAATATTCAATTAGATTTAGAACAAATAGTTACAAAATCTGAAACTTCCAAACCTGTACCAAAAGCACTAGCTTTAGAAACTGAACAATAGATTACCCACCCGAATAATGGTTACATATCTACACAGATGGATCTAACTTGGACAACAACTCAGGAGCAGGAATTAAGTGTGCACTGTTCTCATTCTATCAACCAGCAGGATACCACACAACAAATTTTGATGCAGAATAACAGCTATTCATATTTCACTCCAACACCTTCTATACACAATAGATAAATTCAAAAATGCTGTCATACTTTCTGATTCTAAAGCAGCATTATGTGCAATAAGTTCATATAAAATGAGGTCAATCCAAATTAAAGAATGTCACAAAATGATCCAACAACTTCAAAAACTGCAGAAAAGAATTATATTACAGTGGATACCTGCACGTTGTGGAATTGCTGTAAATGAATCAGCTGATTTTCTTGCCAAAAGGGGTGCAAATTTAATTCAGAACAAAAGTAAAAACTTACCCTTTATATCCAGAAAAAGATTGATCAAAAGTAAATATAAAAACAAACAAAATCAATCAATATCTAACAAAGCCAAAGATAAAAAATGGAACATTTTCATTAAAAATCCAGAAATTATTCTAGAAATTCCACATAAAGCTGCAGTAGCAAATTTTAGATTAAGAATAAGAATAAGAATAATTTATTCGTCATAAACATTTACACTGGTTGGGCAAGAGCCCAGTAAACAGATGACTCGTCAAGATTAACATTAGAAATACAAGAGAATATATCAAAAACAATTAAAGATAATATGTACAGTGATGCTTAAACAATTATGTGCAAATCTTACTTACGGAACATGATTATTTGGCCAAACACTTACACAGAATAGGAATTTATACAAGTCCAAATTGTCCTCTGTGCAACAAAGAGGAAATGACTGAAGAACATCTTCTAACCTGTGAAGTCCTACCTGTCGGACCCACTACACAGAAATATTGGAGACCAAGAGAGCTAATGGCTTCATTGCCAAAGCCTAGCATTTGATAACAAAGAAAAGGAAATGACTGAAGAACATCTTCTAACCTGTGAAGTCCTACCTGTCGGACCCACTACACAGAAATATTGGAGAGCAAGGGAGCTAATGGCTTCATTGCCAAAGCCTAGCATTTGACAACAAAGAAGAGGAAATGACAAGAACATCTTTTAACCTGTGAAGTCCTACCTGCCGGACCCACTACACAGAAATATTGGTGAGCAAGAGAGCTAATGGCTTCATTGCCAAAGCCTAGCATTTGACAACACAAAAAAAAAAAAAGGAAAAGAGACAGCATCAGAAGGCAATGCACACATTGTTGATAAAATGTATTCTGTGCTGTTTGAGTACAAACTAATTACAAACAGCAGAAAACTATCTGTCCAAATCTTAGCCTACACACGGCTGAAATCCATTTCCAAGATATTAATTTTATTTATTTATTGAAATTTATTTAATTTTAATATTGTGAATATTTATTTGTTTAAATTTTAAAATATTTATTTTTTCTCCAATGAAAGTCTTTATTCATTTTTTTTCTTATAATCTTGCAAAAAGCATAGAATTTCAAATCCTTCATATACCAAAACACTCTTTAAAAATCTATCCAGTGTACTGTACAATAAAATGTACAAATAAGAATGAAAGTTTAACTTGATTAACCAAAAGTACATAGAAGTTGCATAGAAAAAGTCATTGAGTGCAACAAAGTAGACTTTTTTTTAAGAGACTTTTGTACGTCATTATCTCACAGTAAACAAATACAAATATTAACAGTTTATTACCTTATGTGATGCAAGGATCTCTTGCAATTCTTGAATATGATCTAGGTTTGATAAATTCCTGCAATTCCACGTTTCATATTCCAATGTTGGGAGTAGTTTATGCAGAACAGCCATTGCATAGCGGTTCCATACAGTCCTGAACAAAGAGGTTTGTTTAAGTTGTCTACTTCTCTAACATCATATCCTGTTATTGGTGTATAATAAACCATACTTTAAATGCCATCCTTTCTTATAAAATCCTTAGCTATTTCTCTTATGGTCCTAATTCATCAGTGCAGTTTACCTTCTGTTACTACAGAAGGAGCATTCTAAATGAAACCTGGCCAAGGAAGTGTTCATACAAGTTTAATTGTAAAATCTATTTGTGGTCGGTTTATTGACACTCCTCACTTACTTTTTTTAATATTATTAAGGGACTAGTTTCAAAGGCCATTGCCTTGGTTGAAAATGGAGGCAATGGCCTTTGAAACTAGTCCCTCTATAATATTAAAAAAAGTAAGTGACGAATGTCAATAAACTGACTACAAATAGTTTTTACAATTAACTTTGACATCACTGTTACTAAATTCCTCCAAACACACACATCATACAAGTTTCTTTTACCTTTGCAATGAATACAGGATAAATCACTTAAAACTTGCACTGAGAAGAATGTGAGGTTTTCATAACAATTGAATGATAGTCAGTGGCTCATATATGCAGCCCATACACGAGATTTTAATAATGTTTACAAACTGCACAAGGAGAAGTCAAATGAAAACATACACTGTTCCATAGATAAGCCATAGCCCATTTACTGTAGTGATAGAAGCACCTGACTGATGTAGGATGGCACCAATCCACCTTTAGTGAGAAGTGTTGGTCTGAACTCCTGCTAAATGGCGAAGGAATAGCATGGCTTAGAAAGGTTGCAAGAAAGTTGCCAAATACTTAAGTCATTCAATAATTAGTGGCAACATTTGAATTAACAACAAATAAAACATTTTTGAAGCAGTCACATTATTGCAGTGCTTAGAAGTAATCTCCTCCAACATGAAGAACTCGCCTCCACACATCAGCGAGCCGATGGATGCCATCGAGAACGTCTTGTTGTCCTAATATTCCAACAGACTGCTCTAATGCTGCTATAATTGCCTGTCTGGTTCTAAAGCGAACTCCTCTAACTGGTCATTTCATTTTTGCAAAAACATCGAAATTGAGAGCGAGCACCATCATGTAACACAATGGCATGAGAATTCAGGAGATTTGGATGTTTCCTATGCATAAACGGTTGTAAATGCTGTTCCATAAAGTGACTGTAATATGCACCATTCACACAATTTCCTTGAGGAACTGAATGAGTGATGAGAACAGTTAAGCGCAGAGGATCTACCCAAAAGTCCGAAGACCCTGGCCTCCTTCTACCCGGGAGTGATGGAAAACTCTGGGGCTCTTTCCATAGGGCAATACCTGGTTTCCTAAAAGGTCCCCCCCCCCATCGACAACAACGTCAAGACGGGTGGAAGTGGATACGCCACTTACACGTGTCAACCCTTCAGGGAAGACTACCGAATAACCTCGGTGGGGCTGCCTGGTGATCTAGCACACCTTCTACTAGCTCTGCAGGCTAGTACCCGGGACTTATGAGGCAACCCTCTACCCACAGGCCGTAGCCTGGCCGGAGGTACCCGATTTCCTGCGGGTGTCGGAACACACTGCCCCCGAGTCCAACCCAATCCAAACAACTCCCCAACGGGAGGGGCTCGGCAGTTCGGCTCGAGGTTCCTCTGGCAACATCAGAAGTACCAGAGTGTTAAGGGTCCGCAGCGCCCGCACCACGGCAGGTGAAGGGGATGGATCCCCTCCCCTATGGGAGAGTGATAAGAACACGTCAAAATCATAAGCAACAATGAATATGACTAAGTGGATCCTGTTCTTGTTGAAACTTTTTTGGCCATGGTGAATCAATGTGCCGCCACTCTCTTTAATTTTGGTTGGTAGCATCGAACCCAGATTTCATCTAATGTTATGATACATCGAAGAAAACACTCGCCTTCATGTTCATAACATTTTAAGTGTAATTTTGCTGTTTCCATCCTCTGTCACATTGTTTCCTCTATAACATTGTGTGGAACCTATCAATCACAGATTTTCCTCATAACTTCTTAAGTATGTGCAGAATCATAGCAGGAGCAAATCCAACTTCTCTTGCTAGTTCAATACAAGTCCAACAACAATGTCTTCCAGCAGTGCTCTAACAGCATTCACATGTACATCATCACTTGCTGACTGCGGTCTGCTAGCTCCACGTTTTTGATGAACGCCTTCCTTTCCTCTCAAAATGCATTCGCCCACCTAGCCACGGTACCACCTCTTGCAGCCTGAATTTTAATGAAGCATCTTTTTTCTTATTTGCTAAACATATTTAGAGCACTAAAGATAACAGCGTACAGTCAAACTTACTAATTCACTGTTATCAGCTTACATGATTTACCGCTAATAAGCAGGCAGTGTTGCCACTAATTTTTGACTGACTTATGTATTATAATGATTATTTATGTGAGTAGAATGAATAATTAACTTCCCAAGTACTGGGTTCTTCCTTTAAAACCTAACACAGCACACAGCATTTTGCCTCTCCTGTGACCTAGCTGGATTCCCCCACTACTGACTACCATTGTGTGCAGTGAAGTACTTCCTTCCAGATTTACAATTCACAAGACTGTGAAGAAATTTGAAACCACTGGTTCCATGGCAAACAAACAACAAAAGTTAGAGACATAGGTACATGTTTTGAACGTTCATCAACCACATCCATCTGAACTTAGAACCGCAGATGGGAATTTCAGAGACTTCTATACAAAGAGCAATTCAATTTATTACAATTAAAACCATATAAGTGTACAAGTATCCAAGGTTTAAAACATGGTGACCCAGTATAAGGAGTGCTTTCTTTCATCAATTAATGTCACTTTAATTGATAAACAGCTTCTGTTTTTTTTTGCAATGAGGCGTGGTTCCACCTCAGTTATCGTTAACAGTTGATACTGGGTCTCTGAAAATCCACATAGCGTTCAAGAAATCCCTCATTATGATTGGAAAGTTGGAGTTTGGTGTGGTGTTAGCACTAGAAACATAATCTATTCTATGAGCAGATAAGTACCGAAAGGACATTTTGATCCCATTTTATCATGAACTGACAGAAGAGGAGAAATCATAAGAGTGGTTTCAACAAGATTCTGCTACTGCCCATACAGCAGAGGAATCCATGAATAAAATTACGAAAGTCTTTGAAGATAGAGTGATTAGTGCTGGTGTATGGTTCTCTCAGTCCCCCAATTTAACAGTGTATGGAGTAACCTGAAAGACAAAGTTTATGATACAAATCCTCATACATTGGAAGAACTATGAGGGTGATCTGAAAAGTTTGCTACCTAATATAGATACAAGACACCTTTTCAGATTTTTTTTTTCTCCAACATAGTCTCCTTGTAACTCTACACTCTTCTCCCAGCAATGCTCCCATCTCTGTAACCCATCCAAATAGTACTCAGCGCTTTACTCTGCAAATAATTGTTCACGAAGATCTTCATTTGACGAAAATCTCTGTCCACTGAGGGCAATTTTCAGTTGAGGGAACAAAAAGGAGTCACTTGGGACTAGATCTGGTAAGTAAGGCAGATGGTCAGGTAGTTCAAACCGTAATTGGTGGATTTTCGCCATTGCAACTGCTGAGGTGTGAGACGGTGCGTAGTCTTGGTGAAACAGGATTTTCTTTTTCTGCAAATGTGGCCATTTTTCCCGCAAGTTCTGCTTTCAGCTTGTCAAGTAATGATATGTAGTATGCTCCTGTAATTGTTTTTCCTTTTTGAAGATAATCGATTAAAATAACTCCATGACTACCCCCCCCCCCCCCCCCCAAAAAAAAAACACAGTCGCCATCACTTTCCCAGCTGAAAAAACAGTTTTTGCTTCTTTTGGAGTCGGTTCACCCTTTGCAGTACACTGTTTGGACTGTATTTTTGTTTCGGACGTATAATGGTGTATTCAAGTTTCAACTACAGTAATTAATTGGCACCAAAACTCGGATGTATTGCGCCTAAACTGCGCCAACAGAGCGTTGGAAATATTCATTCGAACACGTTTTTGGTCTAACGTGAGCAAATGCGGCACCCAACATGTGGACAGCTTTGTCATATCTAAATTGTTGATTTAATATGTGACAAACATGTTCTTTTGACATATCCATAGCCTCTGCTATCTATCTCACTTTAATTTGGCAGTCGTCTAGCACCATTTGGCGATGTTTTCGTCAGTGGCTCCAGTTTTTGGACGTCTCGAATGTTCATTGTCTCCCTAGCTCTTACGGCCACGTTTAAATTCAGCTGCCCAAAATTTCACTGTGGTAAATGATGGTGCAGAGTCCCCATACACAGAATCCAACTCATCTTTGATTTGTATAGGCGTATTGCCTTTCAAAAACAAATATTTAATGACAGCTCGATACTCAATTTTGTCTATTTTTATAAAAACACTCATATCAACTCACTCAAACGGCTGTTACATAACAACTCAGCATCCAAAATGGCTGGAACTTTGGTGAGTAACTGTCAACAGATAAACAATGAAATTCACTAGCTTTTAACACAAAAGTGAATCGAGAAGATATTGACACACTGCTTCACTCACACTGTTTATTCACAGGACATGTTTCAAGAGCTTTTGCTCTTATCATCAGCTGGTACTCGATCAGTGCAAGTTGTAGTGGTTTCCTCTTTCTCCGTATTGTCAATAGATGGCGTGATGTACTTGTCAAAGATGTCCGATGGTGGAGTTTCAAAATTCATGACTCTATGACGATTTTTGTTAATGAAGATTTTTTCCCATACGGAAAGGTCTATGGGGTGATTAACATATTTAACTTCACTAGCTTTTATTTACAAGTGCTGCCATGTTCATGTTGAGGTTGGAACCTTTTCAGACCACCCTCATAAAACAAAATATTATAAATAAAATCAGAAACATTACAGTGGTCCAACTTAATCAGAATGTGTTCTCCTGATATAATGTTTGCTTAACCAAAGATGAACAACATTTCCGGCATGCTCTATAAGATAAGAGTGTTATACATGCTTTACTTGCAGAGTTTATGTAGGAGCAAAGCTGGCATTGTGCTCAGGTGAAATGTTGTGCACCTTTGACACAGTAGATGTATTGTGTCTTGAACATTAAATGAAGTCATTTAATGAAGTCCTCTGTCATTAAATGAAGTTTTAAAACTTAGTGCCCTTAACACCAGATGGCAGAGGGATCGGAGCACCATAGTAGTGGAGGAAGAAGAATGTTCATTTAGTCACCAAATAGCTAAGGATGAGATCGAATGATCTTGAAAACGTTTCAATTATACAACATAGTAAGTGAAGTTGAGTGTAAACATATTGACTCATAAATCAAACTCAAAAATTTAAAATTGTATATGAAAACTTACTCTATAGCTCTGCGCCATTTAATAAGGCAATCTCTTAGGTGGTTTTCAATGGACTCTTGAAGTAACTGAGTGGCAGCTGTTGACGTTGGTGTGTACTGCAGTGATGCTGGTTGAACACTTTCCATTGGGGCTCCAATGTTGCGTCCGAAAGCTGGCCACCAGTCAGAATGCTTAGTCAGGTCAAACCTTGTGTGTCTAGGCAGTTCCTCCTTCTGTATATTTGCCCATATCTGATACAAAATTAAACATCTCTATGAGTTTACTAATAGTATTCAGTTTAAATTTAATTTATCATAACAACACTGTTTTCAACACTTCTAAGAAAGGTATTCAGTGTATTCAAATTAATTTTTGAGTTAGAAAAAACATCATTTTTCAAAAGACTGATGTCTTTTCATTACTAAAAAGGCTTCAAAATAAATTTATTCCTGCAAAAACAAGGTATCAGAATTTGACTTAGTTTTCAAAAAACTCATTCACTTGCATAAACTTTTACTTTCACACCATTCAGCAGTCGAAAGTAGAAACATACTGCTTTTTGACTTCTTCAACTTCCCTAGTTTTACCACTATCGTGGTGTTAGGGGATTCTTTTTCCTTTTAATCCTTACGTCCATAGGTGTTGGGTTGAACAGAAAACTCAGATCACACAGAGAACCCAGGATGCCTGATATGAGAGTGACAGAAGTAGATGACTGAATGAATGATGACAGAATGACGAAATGAATGAATCTTCTGTAGTATTTGTTAGACCTATTAAGTAGAAATAGGGAATCAATAGTGGAATATGACTATATAATTATTTTAGGCAACTATCCTAATTACTATCTGGATCTGAATATTAAATGAAGGTTAATGTAACTATCCAAGATTTTATCTCAGCTCAATTAATATGTCCTGTAGTTTTAGTTACTTACATTTTCTTCATTGATGATGCAGTATATCTTTTGTAAGGGACAAAAGCTGTCCTGGGTGTTATACTTGTGGCCAGATGCTGGGTCCCATAACCAGTAAGTATACACATGACGACTTTCCTCCTCACGAGTCAGTACATATGCAGTCGGACCATGTGGAATACCTGTACCCAAGAGCAACCAAGCCTTCTTTCCCAAATACTTGAAGTAGCAACAAAGAAGCACTGCATGATCCTCAGAATCACCAGACAGCAATCGTAATACTTGCTGGAAATATAAAATATATAATCAACAGCTGACACTAGCTGAGGATGTTACAAAGGTCCTAACAAAACATGTTCTAAGTAAATACTAGCAATATAAGGTGTGTGTTCAAGTTATAACACCTCCTATTATTTTTCAAGACTGGGACCAGATAGGAACTTCTGTTTTTTTTAAAAAATACATGTGGACTCTTTGTAAATACCTGACAGAGATGGCAGCATTCTACAGTGCATAGAACTCTAGTGGCAGTGACGAGAGTTAGGACTATTTTTGTTACTTAAAATAGCGATGTTTTCATTGCAAGAACAGCGTGTCATCATTCATTTTCTCCATTCTTATGGTGTGACACCTAATGAAATTCATTGCCAGTTGAGTGAGGCATGTGGTGATGGTACCACGGATGTGTCTAATGTGCGTTCCTGGGTGCGACAGTTCAATGAAGGCAGAACATCATGTGACAACAAACCAAGACAGTGACGGTCTTGCACTAGCTGCTCTGAAGACACGATTCAGCAAGTGGAGAACACTGTTTTGGAGCATCGCCGATTGAGTGTTGCAAACATTGCCTCCAAAATTGGTATTTTCATGGGACCTGTGCACACAATCTTGCATTAAGATCTGAAAATGCATAAAGTGTCTTCCAGGTGGGTGCCACAAATGCTGATGGATGATCACAAGGCTGCGCACATGGCAAATTATCAGACGATATTGACGTGTTATGACAGCATGAATGGAACTTTCTTTCAATCAATTGTGACAATGGATGAGACGTGGATGCCCTTTTTCAACCCTGAAATGAAGCGCCAGTCAGCTCAATGGAAGCACACAGACTCACCACCACCAAAAACATTTCAGTTGAGTGCCAGTTCTGACAAAATGATGCTGGCCATCTTCTGGGACAGAAGTGGTATAATCCTTACTCATTGCATTCCAAAGGACCTACGGTGACAGCTGCATCCTACCAAAATGTTTTGAAGAATAAACTCCTCGCAGCATTTCGTGAGAAATGGGCGGAAAAGGTTGGACATGTGCTCTTTCATCAAAACAACGCACCAGCACATCAGACGAATGCGACACATGAGTTTCTTCGTGACAACTTTGAAGTGATTGCTCATGCTCCCTACTCACCTGACCTGGCTCCTAGAGACTTTTGGCTGTTTCCCACAATGAAAGACGCTCTCTGTGGTTGCAGATTCACTAGTTGTGCCACTACTGCCTCAGCGATTTTCCAGTGGTCAAAACACACTCCTAAAGAAGTGTTCGCAGCGGCCATGGAATCATGGCATTGACATTGTCAAAAATGTGTATGGCTAGAGGGAGATCATGTGGAGAGTGACACTAGTTTCACATTTTTCTTGTGATTACTTTGTAAGAAAAAAACAGGTGTTATAACTTGAATGCACCTTGTATATGGTGCATTGAGTACTAGTTCGACTCAGAATTATTTTACAAGTAGTTTGTTCAATTAATTTGGATGACACTGTTACAAAATTCCTCCAATCACACATACACTCTATATCACTTAGGCGTTTTGCGTTACACTTGAAACATCACTTAGAACTAAACACAACTGAGCTGCCTGAACACAAAGCAACTGTTATGGAAAAGAAAATGCTATAATTAGCCCAAGTAAATCTTCTAGAGTTGGGAAGTGGCATAGAATAGCTTTAAATGGTTAAGTAGACTTCCATGGCCTTTGTCCATTACTTCTTTTCTTGGTTTCTAGTGTGACAAGACTTTAAGGAACCGCAGTAGAAGCCAAGAAAAGAAATCATATAAGGTGCGTTCAAAAAGAAAAGAGCCGGAGACATAATTACAGAAACCAGTACCTGTATGTTAGAAGTATTGGCCCTGGCTGTTGAGACACTTCTCCCACTGTGACACAAGGCGGTGAATGGCTGTCTCATAAAAGTCCTGGGGCTGTGATGTGAGCCAGTTCCACAAGTACAGCTGGATGTCGTCCAAGGTGAATCATTTGCGCCTCAGAGCCTGTTTAAGGCAACCAAAAATGGAGGGTGGCCGAGAACCTTCCATTTGAAATTCTGCAGGAGTGCTGTGACTGTGTTGGCCGTATGAGGCTTTGCATTGTCGTGGAGCAGAATGAGCCCACGGGTGAGATTGCCAGGTTGTTTCGATTTGATCGCTTGGCAAAGGTTGGTCAAGGATTGCGAGTAACACTGGGCATTCACTGTTGTCCCGTGCTGCAGGAAGTGTATCAGAAGAGGGCCATCTCGGTCAAAGAAGAACGTCAGCATAAACTTTTCTGCACTTGTGTGGATGGCCTTGACTTTTTTTGGTGGTGGTGACCCTGTATGCTTCCACTGGAGACTTTGTCGTTTTGTCCACTTATGCCAGGAACTCATTCCCTTCCCTAGCATAGCACTGCAGATGACCAAAACAGTGGGTAATTCAATATGCTTCTTGGTGTGGCTAAAGACTGTGGGGCACCCATTGGGCACACACTTTGTGCATGAGCAGTCGTTCCTTCATGATGATGTGAACACTTCTGATGCTCAATCCAACCTCGGTGGCTTAGGCTTTCACTGTTACTCAGTGGTCCGGGGTAATGAGTGCATCAACCAGCTGGACAAGTCATTGGTAATGTAGTGTGGTGCTTCAGACCATGTATTATTGGCTAATGGCACTCATCCTCCCCTGAAGCGCTTGTGCCACGCCTTGACCCTTGCAAGGGACATGCAGTTTTCACCGTACACTTGTGACATTCGTTGATGAATGTCCGTTTTCCCTACTCCTTCTGCTGTCAGAAAATGAACAACACCACTTTGCTGTTCTTTTGACACCTCCATTTCACTGTTTACAATGCAACTGGCAGCATTAGATGATTGATTTATGCTGCTGCTAGCTTTGTATAGTCACGTGACGTGCACGCGTGCCCTCTAGCAATGGGCTGTGAATTTCCATTATACATGCCACGATATTACCATCCTGTCACCTATTTGCACATACCAGACTCCGGCTTGTTTCTTTTTGAACACCTCTTATACAACGGTTTTCTTTCTGTGGAAGTCTGGCCAGGTAGGTTTTGATGCTGAAATCTGCCTAAACAATATTATATTATAATGAATAAACATATGATGAGCTGAACTCACATTACTTTCTCTACTCCTGTAAAAACTGCTGTAATGGGAACAAAGTTTCTCAAAGCATGTACAATTTTTAAAGTAAGTAAGGTACTGCGCAAACCTAATGTAAAATGACCTTCAATTATAATTATTTTAATTTATTTACTTACATCACTTGTAAGCCAGATATCAAAGAGACCAGGGAACAATGTACTTCCACCTATCATAGGTATCATTGAAACAAATCGTGCAGCCATTTCTTCTGTGGTTGCTTCTTCCTCTGATAAAACTGAAACACATCAACAAACAAGTTAAGCATTTTTGCATACATTTTCTTCAGTTATAATTTATCCTAAATAAATAATAATAATAAAAATAACCCATGGTGCAACAGCCCATATAGGACTAAGCCCTGCCAACCTGACGCCCACATATGCAACATAGAACTGGGCTATCATCCAACCGAAATGGGGAGGAGATGTGGTGAGCATCTCAGCACCCCTAGCTGGAAAGTTAGCTCTCTTGACCAGTGTCACTTACCTATCGCAAGCTTCTCAATTTCCTCACAATGCTGAGTGGGCACTAGTCCTATACCTGGGTCTTAAAATCTGCACCTCCATCTTCCATGGCAGGGAATTAAGGTGTGACACCTTAGCCCACTATGATCCTAAATAAATAGCTACTCCAAAATTACATATTTCATCTTCCTACAATTATAAAAATTGACAAAAATGTTAAAACAAAAAGCATAAAGCAATTTAAAAAATTGGTTTATCTTTCTGATTTGAAGGAATTTTTGTCAAGATATTTGCAGGAAAAATAATGAATAATCGGAGAAACTTTCTTTTGTGCGAAGCAAGAATATTTTCTAAGTCCAAAGGTGCGCGTATGCGCATCCAGATGACCAGCTGGTTTTGGCGTTGCAGCCAACATGAGAGAGATATGTAACACTTGTAGCCAACCTCTGCAAAAATGTCCCAGACATCTGCGGTCCAGGCCACGTCATTCAAATTGACAAATGCAAAATAGGACGATGCAAGTTTCATTGTGGGTGCATCGTAGAGGGCGACTGGATCCTAGAAATGATCAACGTGGAAACGAATGAGGTGCGGATGACGATATGCCCCAACAACAGAAGGGATACAAATACTCTCTACAGTCTAATTGCAGAGCATGTAGAGTTCACCAGCACCATTCACACCAATGCCTGGAAGGGATACTATGGGTTGATGGCTGGAGGGTTTGCTGCGCACCTCACAATAAATCACTCAGTGCACTTTGTCGACCCAATGATAAATGTGCACACAAATAACAGAGTGACGCTGGCGAGGACTACGGCATCATCTAACAAGGGGCGGCATTCGTAAGGACAGTGTGGATGCTCATATTTCAGAGTATTTGTGGCACAAAGACTGCAAAAACCGGTCAGAGACAAATTTCAAGAATTAATTGAAGACATTAGACACGTCTACCCTGTAGTGTAACAATGTTTAGTGTAATTAGCTAGTTGGTGAAAATTAGGGACTATTGTGTGTGTTTAGTGCAATTAGTTAGGCAGTTAGTGTAAATTAGGGACTACTGTGTGTGTTTAGTGTTTAGATTTAGGTACTAGTGTACGTTGAGTTCGTCTGCTAGATAGTGTAATTTCGAGACAACTAAGACTGTTGGCAGCATTCTGTTCAGTGGAGAAACAAGCATAGATTGGCTGCCCTGAATTCTTCAATATGGCTACATTATGAAGTAAGTAAATAAACAAACAATACATAATGTTACAAGAATGTCCTCTAACACGAAATTACACTAAAAAGTAAAGCAATGATATTAAAAATCATTGTTGTATGTAAAAACATCAAAAAGTGTGAAGGAATTAGAAAAAAATTGCCGCGTATTAGAAATTGCCTTCATATTAGAAAGAAGAGCCAAATAATCTTTATGAAACAATTTCTCTTTCATTTTTCTCCTGGTCTTCTGCATAGGGATGTAGTAAGTAGGGGAAATATGGTTGGTAATTAATGTTAAGCAGTTGGCAATGAAGGCATTTGATCTCTTGCACTCAAGAATTTTGATGTTATGTTGATACACTGACTAAAAGTTGCACTTCCATCCATATCTTCTTTAATGCCAAATTTCACCAACTGATGTTAAGACTTAACACGAGTTTAGCAATAGTTAAAACAAAAGTTGCATTTCTCCAACAAGTGTTAGCGTAACACTCATGTTAAATCTCTTGTTAAACTAACAAGCCACATTTCTGTTGTTAAGTCCTCAACAATTGTAAATAGTCATGATGGTGGGCATGAAGGCAGCTGTCGATGTCGATTTGCTATATTTAAGACCGTCTAAATGGCATTCGTAATAGAGTACGGTCTATGAGGAGAAATGATTTTGAGAAGCTATCAGAAGAAAATTTTCTACGGAGGTATAGAATGCCGAAACAAGTTGCTATGAAGGTTACTGCGGAAGTACAAGAGAGGTTAGAACATGCATCGAAAGGAATATGCCGATCTCACCTTGCTTCAAGTATTAGTAACCTTGCAATTTTATAATTCACTGAATTATGTGGATAATACATTGTCCACCTCCCGTCTTGCAATGTTCAACTCACTCGTCACTTGTCCTTCGCTCCTGTTTTAAATTTACGTAATACTGAGTTAGAACATGCATCGAAAGGAATATGCCGATCTCACCTTGCTTCAAGTATTAATAACTTTGCGATTTTATAATTCACTGAATTATGTGGATAATACATTGTCCACCTCCCGTCTTGAAACGTTCAACTCACTCGTCACTTGTCCTTCTTCGCTCCTGTTTTAAATTTACGTAATACTGAGTTAGAACATGCATCGAAAGGAATATGCCGATCTTGCCTTTGCCTCAAGTATTAATAACTTTGCGATTTTACAATTCACTGAATTATGTAGATAATACACTGTCCATCTCTCGTCTTGAAACATTCAAGTCACTTGTGCTTCTTTGCACCTCGTTTTAAATTTACGTAATACTGACAAAGTTATTTGGTGCTTGTAGTAGTGATTTACCTCAACACGAAAGCAGAAAATGGAATAAGCATTTTTAAGATAGTGAGTATAAGAGTCATGTAAGTGCACACACTTTTGTTTCCTTCTCTATCAATAGAAAATTAGTGCAGGGTGACTATAGAAAGTCAAGTAAGAAAGAAACACATTTGCAGTTTGAATTCCCTAACATATTGTATGCAATGTTAAAGTTACTTAAAACATAGCTTACCAGGTGGAGCAAGAGGATGGAAGAATCTTGTGACACATAATGATTTGCCACTAACATCAATCACCAGAGTCTTCACTTTGCGATGAGGAAACTGGCTTGCTACTTGTGATTCCCAGTTGAGTAGATGCTCCTCCACAAATGCCAGTTCACTGCTTTCCAGTTTCTCCTGTTCACAAATGTTAATATAATATGTAACTTTGAACCAAAATTTCTATTAAATCTTTTCTATTTCATGCTAACTGTAACAGGTATTTCCTCAGAGATGAATTTGGTAAAGGGGAATAAAAAAAAAAAAGGAAAATCTATCAGGGGCATTCAAAAAGAAACGAGCCGGAGTCTGGTATGTGCAAATTAGTGACAGGATGGTAATATCATGGCGTGTGTAATGAAGTGTTGCTCCTACCAGAGTATGGAAGTTCACAGCCGGTCGCTATAGAGCACTGCTGCACATTACATAACTATACAATGCTAGCAGCAGCATGCATCAACCGTCCAATGCTGCCAGTCACATTGCAAACAGTGAAATGGAGGCATCTAAAGAAGAGCAAAGAGGTGTTATTTGTTTTCTGACAGCAGAAGGAGTAGGGGGAACAGACTTCATCAACTTATGTCGCACACAAGTGTACAGTGAACACTGAATGTCCCTTGCAAGGATCAAGGCATGGCACAAGCACTTCAGGGGAGGACAGGTGTCGTTAGCCGATGATGCACGGTCTGGAGCACAACACTGCATTACCGATGACATCGTCCAGCTGGTTGATGCACTAATTACCCAGGACTGCCGAGTGACAGTGAAAGCCATAGCTGCGGAGGTCAGATTGAGCGTTGGAAGTGTTCACACAATGATGAAGGAACGACTGCTCTTGCGCAAAGTGTCTGCCCATTGGGTGCCCCACAGTCTTCAACCACACCAGGAAGCATGTCGAATGGCCCACAGTCTTAGTCATCTGCAGCGTTATGCTAGGGAAGGGAATGAGTTCCTGACATGAGTGGTGGCTGGAGATGAGTCATGATGTCATCACTTCAAACCAGAATCAAAACGACAAAGTCTCCAGTGGAAGCATCCAGGATCACCACCACCAAAAAAACTAAAGCCATCCACACAAGTGCAGGAAAGGTTATGATGATGTTCTTCTTTGACCAAGATGGTCCCCTTCTGATACACTTCCTGCAGCATGAGACAACAGTGAATGCCCAGCGTTACTCGTAATTCTTGATCAACCTTCGTCAAGCAATCAAATCAAAACGACCAGGCAATCTCACCCGTGGGGTCATTCTATTCCACGACAATGCAACACCTCATATGGCCAACACGGTCACGGACTCCTGCAGAAATTCAAATGGGAGATTCTCGGCCACCCTCCATGCAGACCAGACCTCTCTCCCTGTGATTACACCAGTTTTGGTCCCCTTAAAAAGGCTCTGAGGGGCAAACAATTCACCTCGGATGATGACATCCAGTTGTACTTGCGGAACTGGCTTACATCGCAGCCCCGGCACCTTTATGAGACAGCCATTCATTGCCTTGTGTCACAGTGGGACAAGTGTCTCAACAACCAGGGCCAATACTTCTAACATACAGGTACTGGTTTCTGTAATTATGTCTCTGGCTCATTTCTTTTCGAATGCACCTTATACAAAATGGATCCCATTATTGTTCTAGCACTTATCATACACAGCACTTCAATTTTCAGGACATTATCATGCAAAAAGACAAGTTTTTCTGAAGCCAAATATAAACTGTGTTCATATTAATTTATTGAGCTAGTTTGTTTAGCAGTCTCTCTAAGCTGGCACTGTTTACATATAGTTTATTTTCTTCTAAAACTGGTCTGGGACGTTTTTTGTCTAACACCAAATCCAAAACTTATTAACAATTAGGGCAACAACTATACTGAAGAATTTTGGAGCACGACATTATTTTTATTGGGTGATGGAAAAGGAAAAATGGGGAAAGGCTTTCAGAAAGCACAATAAGATAATCTGAACCGCAATGAAGCACTTCAATGTTGTGAATGTGACGTAGGCAAAATGAATCTTCCTCTCACTTATATCTGCAGTCATTATGTGTTTAGTTTTAAATAAAGGTTAAAAGAACATTTACATTCAAAGAGGAAAGATAGTAATAAAATCCAAAGCTACAAAATCAGTACCTTAAATGGCTCAGGAGGATTTAAAGCAGGCTGCACATTTATAAACAGTGTAAGGAAAGTTGCATCGTTGGAGTGCAATACATTCTGAGGGTCTCCAGGGAGACTTAAACCACCAAACTGATGTTGATGAGGTTCTCGTTCATAACCTAACAGCACTGGAGGGGAATGCAACTTAAACGTTCCCTCAATCTGTAACAAAAAGTGCAGTTATTAAATATATTTCCCAGGTTTGTAGGCTGTAGTCTAATAGATTTGAAAATTACTGATGTTTTGCCACTTGGCATCTCAAAGGAGATAGTACTTGATCACAGAGGTCTGAAAAAGTGAGTGTGTGTGTGTGAGAGAGTGTGTGTGTGAGAGTGTGTGTGTGAGAGTGTGTGTGTGAGAGTGTGTGTGAGTGTGTGTGTGTGTGTGTGTGTGTGCGCGTGCGTGCGTGTGTGTGCGTGTGCGTGCGTGTGCGTGCGTGCGTGTGTGTGTGTGCATGTATACGTGTGCATGTGCGTGTGCATGTGTGGGTGTGGGTGGGTGTGTGTGTGGGGGTGTGTGTACAAAAATGAAAAATAGTTAAATACCAAACTTGGTTAATGAATTATAACTAATGGCGGAACATTTTCAGAACTGCCCCAGTACCATCCTGAACTATTAGCGACTGACGCAGAAATGAAAAGCAACTGCCGATTTTTGTTTGTTTATATTTTATGTTCCTTGGTCTTCTGTTAATCTAGTTTTTTGTCAATCAATATAAAATTTGTCACAATCTTTACCATCTATCCTATGTATGCCTGATTTTTGTTCTGGTACTATAGTGATTTTTAAAAGAATATTTAACAGTTTCTTGAGTGAAAATGTGTTTTGTGGTGCTAGTTTGATGACATAATGTTTAAATATTCGTTCAAGCTAGAAAATGCCTAAGGGTGGAATGTCAATTAATTGTATTTTCAGTTTTTATTTGTCTTTTGAATAGTAATGATCTGATTATGTAGAAAATGAAGCTAGCTACAGTGCAGCAATGAATATTATACAAATATAACAATTTGTATAAGTAATGATCTGTTATAATTTCTTTTTCTTATCATCTCGATTGATCATTTTTCTGGTTGAGTTTGGATTAAAATCACTTTTCTGTTCTGTATTTAATACGAGGGTGGTCTGAAAAGTTTCCAACCTCAACATGAAGATAGCAGCACTCATAAATAAAAGCTAGTGAATTTCGTTCTTCATCTGTTGACAGTTACTCCCCAAAGTTTCAGCCATTTTGGATGCTCAATTGTTATGTAACAGTCGTTTGAGTGAGTTGATGTGAGTATTTTTATGAAAATGGACAAAATTGAGTATCGAGCTGTCATTAAATATTTGTTTTTGAAAGGCAATACGCCTGCGCAAATCAAAGATGAATTGGATTCTGTGTAAGGGGACTCTGCATCATCACTTACCACAAATAAAATAAAAATCTACAATACCATACCCTGGCACCTAATTTCTCAAGACAGGGTATAAATATTCCAAATTTTTATATTTATTAACTTTTAAATAATTTATACAAATTTTTTTTTTACAGATATTTAAACTACTCCTACTAAAAATAAACAAAAACAACACCAAAATAAAATACTAATATACTACAATAAATAACATTTTCTTTTAAACACAAAACATATTTAAACTTTCTTTTTATATTCACCCCTTTCCCATTTTTAATACACATAACTTTAAATAAATACTAAAATAAATTTAACAATGAACAAAAATATTAACACTACATAATTTATTACTGGTATCCAGTAATGTACCCCTAATGTACACCTAAAAATTAGCCAAATTTAGTCATCATTTACCACAGTGAAATGTTGGGCAGCTGAATTTAAACGTGACCGTAAGAGCTTAGGAGACGATGAATGTTCGGGACATCCAAAACCTGCAACTACCTATGAAAACATCGCCAAAGTTCACCAAATGGTGCTAGACAACCGCCGAATTTAAGAGAGATAGCAGAGGCTATGAACATGTCTAAAGAACGTGTTTGTCACATACTAAATCAACATTTAGACATGAGAAAGCTGTCCGCTCGTTGAGTGCCGCATTTACTCACGTTAGACCAAAAACGTGTTCGAATGAACATTTCCAACGCTCTGTTGGCGCAATTTAGGTACAATAAATCCGAGCTTTGGCGCCAATTAATTACTGTAGATGAAACTTAGACACACCATTATACGCCCGAAACAAAATACAATCCAAACAGTGGACTGCAAAAGTGGAATCGGCTCAAAAAAAAAATTCTCTTCATGGAATGAAGTTCGAAGATAATGACGCTACCAAACAGTGACTGACACATGCTGGTCCAGACTTATACTGTGCGGTTATACAGGCGCTGGTTCCAAGATGGTATAAGGCAGTTGAGAGGGTTGCATATTATGTGGAGAAATGCATTTCTTTTGGAGTTATTCTTGTACAAATTTTAACACAATTGCTGACAGAAAACATTTAATGATAGGAAAAATAAATGTACTTTACCCTTGAATTATAGTAGAGGGTTGAGAATGGTATCTGAAGGCTACCAAGCCAATTACGTTCAAGTCGCTGATGAATGTTGGTTTCTCTCATTCGCTCATCCTCCAAGAGGTCGACTACAACTTCATCAAACAGATGAATGTACAGATCATCTTCAATGGACTGAAGACTGCTTGGGGAAAAGTCATCAGTAGAAGGTCTTCGCATGAAACAGAAAGTATATTTCATTTCCCCAAATGTGAATTAACTATACGAGAAACATAAAATTATAAACTGGGAAATTTAGTATTGTATTAAAGTATTATTATGTGTTTCAAAAGGGATGATGTTTGTCCTTGAGCGCTACTAGGTGAGCAACCAATGGGAGTATTGCGGTGTTGTCATATTGCATTCCCCCTATGTGGTGTGTGACAAGCAGCAAAGTAATCAATCTCTAATAAATACTATTTGCGCCAAGACAAAAATTCAGATTTTGAAAAAAACTGATCCATGAGGAAGGAGAGAGTAATATAGCACAAAAGTGAATTGAGAATATATTGACACACTGCTTCACTCACACTGTTTTCTCATAGGACATGTTTCAAGAGCTTTTGCTCTCATCAGAGTTCCAGCTGATGATGAGAGCAAAAGCTCTTGAAACATGTCCTGTGAAAAAACAGTGTGAGTGGAGCAGTGTGTCTATATATTCTCGATTCACTTTTGTGCTAAGTTATGCTTCACTGTCTCTACGCTTCTTTCAATTTTATGCTTTGAGAGGTAATATATTTAACATAACCATAGAAACCCCATATTTTTTAGCTCAAATAATTTTCCTAATACAAATAAATAAAGTAGATACCATTATATTATAACAATGCACTGTGACGTAAGTGAATATCATTATTAGTTGGCATGTATGCATGAATGCATATTTGACATTACTCAGAACTGAAACGTAAACATTTGACATGACGTGACAGAAGAAATATGTAGTCTGAATAAGCCAAGGTGTTTGTTAAATTCAATGAGAGGAAACAATACACTTCCTGCTGGTCTGGCAGAACGTGTCTGGTCACATTATATCTTTGTTTATGAATGGTTCATAATCTCTATTTAATCTGGAGAGTTTAAAGCAGTACTATTCAGTTGCTCTTCCATGAAAAAGTGTATCAGCTAGATCAATGAGATACGATCCACCTTCCCTCTTACTACTGCTAGAACAATCCAACTGAGTTAATGTGGGCTCAAATTATGTTGCAAACAGAAATAATATTTTAAAACTGACCGACATTGAACAACTTATTCAAGAAGAAATTGACAAGGAAGACAACAATACTGGGAAAACTGCGTGAGACATCAGATAAAGTACAAGAAGACTTTTGAAAAGAAATAGCACGGAACAAGATTTTGGAACCTATCATCATAAATTTGCAGTACTCAGACATTTAAGACAATGACAAATTATCTCTTAACATAAGTAATGTTTACAGCTATACGGATGCACTGCTGGTATTTTCTTATTGTTGGATTAGAAAAATAATAATTCATAAACTATAATTAATTTTAAACTAAATATAAATCCTTGATGTGTGTTTGGAGGAATTTAGTAACAGTGACGTCAAAATTAATATAACCACAATATAACCACAAATAATTTTTATAAATATAAATCATTTGCATAATATACGAATATCCATGGTGCAAAGTATAAACTTGAAAGAAGCGTAGGGACAGTGAAGCACAAATTAATACAAAAGTGAATCGAGAATATATTGACACATTGCTTCACTCACACTGTTTATTCACAGGACATGTTTCAAGAGCTCTCGCTCCTATCATCAGCTGATACTCGACTAGTGCAAGTTGTAGTGGTTTCTTCTTTCTCCGTATTGTCAATAGATGGCGTGATGTACTTGTCAAAGATGTCCGGTGGTGGAGTTTCAAAATTCATGACTCTATGACGATTTTTGTTAATGAAGATTTTTTCCCATACGGAAAGGTCTATGGGGTGATTAACGTATTTTATTAGAGATGTTTCCAAATTGATGTCATGTCTAGTATTCAAAAAATGAAAAGACACTGCTGACTTTTCTGTTTCACCATTTTTAATGTTTCTCATATGTTCTTTAGTTCTGATGTTAATATTTCAAAAAGAAATATTTCAAAAAGAAATATTAACATCAGAACTAAAGAACATATGAGAAACATTAAAAATGGTGAAACAGAAAAGTCAGCAGTGGCTTTTCATTTTTTGAATACTAGACATGACATCAATTTGGAAACATCTCTAATAAAATACGTTAATCACCCCATAGACCTTTCCGTATGGGAAAAAATCTTCATTAACAAAAATCGTCATAGAGTCATGAATTTTGAAACTCCACCACCGGACATCTTTGACAAGTACATCACGCCATCTATTGACAATACGGAGAAAGAAGAAACCACTACAACTTGCACTAGTCGAGTATCAGCTGATGATAGGAGCAAGAGCTCTTGAAACATGTCCTGTGAATAAACAGTGTGAGTGAAGCAATGTGTCAATATATTCTCGATTCACTTTTGTATCCATGGTGCAATTATCATTTCAACAACTGCATTATGATAAAACTTTGGAAAATTCAGTTTGCGTTTCCTAGTGTCTAGTGCCAAGAACACTCGCAAGTGTGCGAGAGAGGGAAATATAAAGAGTGGGGATAATGAGGTGGCAACGGTGAAGGCTCTAAGGCATCTGATTCTCTACAGCGAGAACTCTTCCCATTTGAAACACATAACAGCGCAGTTCCTTATCTACTCCATTTTCCCTTGTGTCAAACTGCTATGTATTTAAAGATGTCATAAGTTTTTTTTTGCAAAACTAGTCTCATCAATTTTCTTAAAAAGATAAGTGTAGTTTGAAACAAATAATTATATTTTATTGTAATATTTGTTACTTCACTGTTGTTAGCTTCTGTATTAAAGATCAGAAGGTTGGTACCTGAGGGGAAACTGTAGATCTTGGTTCCAAGTAGGGTTGGCTCCCTCTGCTGTAGTTGTTCTAAGAGTCATTCCTTGGAAAGTGACGGCAACAAATGGTCTCACAGGAACCATAGAGAACTTAAACCCTTGCTGGCTCCTTGGAAGCAGCGTGTCCACATCCTTTCTTATAGGCACCTCAAATGCATGTACAACAGTTACGATCACCTTTACTTCTTGTCCTCCAAGATTCTGAACTGTGACCTTCTTGCGCTCCTTTCTCTTGGGGCGTAATGGCCTTTTGGGTTGCAACCATTTCATAAATGTCAAACCCAGGGTCCTGTAAAAGGTCAACATTTATCATTATACAACTGGAACATAATCTATATATAAAAATGAATTGACGTTTATTAATCTTGCAAAAACATGAGAACAACTGAAGTGATTTGCCTAATTTTGGTTTTGAAATATTTGTATAAGTCCAAGGAAGGTTTAAAAGGTGAGAAAAAGACCTGTAGTGATGTATAAAAGTACAGTCTGGCTGTTGTATCTCCGGCTCTGAAGTTTTGCGACTGCAAGAGGTGGAGGGGGAAGGTTAATAGTACCAACATAGAGTAATGAGCAATTGCAAACATAACCTCAAAATTATCTTTACAATGAAAATATAGTACCACATTAGCTTTAAAACACTGATATCCAACTTGCAATTTCATTATCTATTTGAATATTTCGTTCACACCTTTCACATACACTAACTGCATCTGTTGGTAGTACCGGGAGTCTCTACAGCTGGTGTTGTGGTCAGGAAGTTAAAACTGTCTGCTAGCACCAATCAGCATTGTCGCTGCTAGGCGTGGCCTCCGAACCCAACACCGTGTTGCCAGGTTAAATTTGTTTGAGTCACGTGGCTTTAGCTGCTTGCACTGGTGAACTTTCTTTGCTATATTTTGTGTGCGTGAATTCCGATTTTTAGTGTTCCTAAGTCCTATTATCACTATTATAATAATATTGCTACTGATTCATGAAATATGCAAATACATGAAGTATTTAAAATATGCATTGTTCCTCTGCTTGAAATTCTCGCTGGTAACAGCCTGCTTCCCCCTCACGAGAAATGTCAGAGCCAGAGAAAGAGCGGCCGAACTGTACACATGCAAACTTTTATGGAACACATACAACTTCTACTATCTTCGACAAACAAAAGCATTACAAAGTAGAAAGATATTCCACTCCTTACCAAAGTCTTCAAAGATATTTTACTTACCATATTTCATTAAATAACGTTTATCACTTGTTATCAAAACTGACATTTGTTATGCAGCATGATATATTTTTTGAAGAATAGACACAAAATTAATTTATGAATGCACTATAACACTATAAATATATGACCACAGACAATTATTGTTGTCAAATATTGGTGAATCCTTGAATACCTTCTTTATAATTTGTGTTTGTGAATTTCTGAATGTAAATTGATACAAAATTAATTAAATTCCTTTGCGACATTGTGAAGTTTGCGAAAACTCTTCAATATGCCAAGTAGAAGATGACCTGACTTAGGTCGTAGAAGTCAGTCAAATGTGCAACAAGCTACGTCACATGCTGACCGCAATGATGAGCTGCAAGGCATAGATAATTCTAATAGTTGTGTTGGTATGTCAGAATTGCACTCTAGTGTCCGTTTCTTTTGGGGGAGTTGTTTTCGTACAAATCAGTTGACACAGTAATAAACCAGGATGACATATTCAACTATCTCACAGAGTTTTTAAATTCATTAGAATTGCCTGGACTACCACCTCACAATTTAAAATTACAACTAGGATCAGTTGTGATCATGCTGTAAAACATTAACCAACCACGACTGTGCAATGAAACGAGACTAACTGATAAAAGGCTAATGAATGACAATCATCAAGGGAAAGTACAAAGGAGAGGATATCTTGTTCCCATGTATTCCGATGATTCCAACGGATTTACCTTTTGATTTTAAGTGTCTACAGTTTCCCATGTGTTTGGCCTTCACGATAACATAAATAAATCACAAGGGCAGTCATTGGAAGTTTGCAGAATAAACTTGGAGTTTCCCTGTTTCTCTCATGGACATTTATACGTTGTGTGTTCACACATGGAAAACCATCATTTTATATATTTATGCATCACAAAAAAAATATATATATAGTTTATCAGAAAGCTTTAAATTGATTAACTTAATTGTAACTGTGTTGTATTTAAACTTCACCCCCAAATGCAGAATAAATAATCCAAATTTGTAATTCCTTTCATGGAAGTGTTGAAAAGAGTGTTGTTGTTATAAATTAAATGTAAGATGCCATTCCATACAACAAAAAAATTGGTATATATCAAATTGAATGCTGTGACTGTAGTCAAATTTATATTGGAAAACCCAAAAGAAATTTAGAAACAAGAGCAAAGGAACACTTTAGGAACTTAAAATATAAACAATTAGAAAAATCAGCAGTTACCACGCAGTTTTGGGAAAAAAACCACAACATAAATACAGAACCAAAACTACTTAAACATACATCGGGAAAACAAGAACTGTCTACATGGGAACAAATCTTCATTTCAAAAAATAGGAACAAAGTATTCAATTTCAACATCCCCCAGAAAGATTTGTTCAGCAAGTTCCTTGAACTGCCACCAGAGGAGACATATGACAAAATATTGTCAACTACACCAATGAGAACCAGTCGATGTCTGGTTGACAATGGAGGAAAATAGTCTCTGAAACATGTTCCGAAAAAATTTAAATTTAATCCAAATTTGTTTTATTTTTATGGATAAGTTCAGACAGCTTTTACTGGCAGTACGAAGTTCGTTGTGTCAGCTTACAATGTTATATTTTACTGTACTAGTAAGGATTAGGGTTAGGATTACTACGGAGGAGATTCGGCACCGAAACCTGTGGTTTATTGTACACAGGCATCAAGTGGGTACATCCCCAGGAGCCACGATGAGGTAAGAGGAGAGAGAGGGCAGCCGAAGAGATGAAATGGAGGGACAGGAAATTCGAGGAATATAATTAACCCACCTAGCATTTGCCTGGCAACCTGGGAAACCCTCAACAAAACCCATGGATCAGATAGGTCAGCTGCGGGAATTGAACCCAGGCCTTCTGAATGCGGGCCACAGAAGAAACTGCCTGAGCCACTGTTTGCAATGCGACTGGCAGCGTTGAATGATTGATGCATGCTGCTGCTAGCTTTGTATAGTCACGTGATATGCATGCACGCCTTCTTGTGACGGGCTGTGAACTTCCACTCTCTGGTCGGAACAACACTTTGTTACACGTGCCACGTTATTACCATCCTGTCACCGGTTTGTGCATACCAGACTCCGACTCATTTCTTTCTGAATGCCCCTTATATTTTGGAACACAGGTACTTATTGAACCAACCTCATAAGTGAAGTGACACTGAATACTGAACTAGACAAATTAGTAAAGTGACAATGAGAACTGGACAAAATCACAATATTATACAAATGTTTACACACCCTATATCAGGAACTTGGTCTTCCATAACTATATCTTGCAGCTGTCTATGCTGCTGTGCTTGATAGCATTGATTTAAAATTCTCTGTCTGACTTTCTGAAGAAATCTTTGGCCCAATTCACGATGTGACTCTAGAGGACCAGAAGGCAGTGATTCCAGTTGTGTGTCCACAGAAGACAACCTTTTTTCATATATCTGTAAATTTATAAAAATAAAATAAATTAAAGATGTATCTAATGGCAAGTTCAGAAAATTTGTATAACCTTATCTAATAATGATTCCAGGAATAAAGCGAATTCTCACCCTCTACCAAAAATGTCCATAAGGTCTTCCACTCAGAAACCTGTATTTCTCTCTCCATCTATCAACTAAAATGGTTTTACAACAAATACTGAAAAATGCAATCTTTGTCTTTCAGACTGAACTTAAAGTGTAAATATGCATGATTGGAGGAATTTAGTAACAATGATCTCAAAATTAATTGGTAAAGCTATTTGTAATCGGTTTATTGACACTTCATCATTTACATTTTTATATTATCGAGGGACTAGTTTCGGAAGCCATTGCTTCCATTTTCAACCTCTTTCCAGCTAGCATCTGTTGTTGTCTGCTCTCCTCTCTCTGATGGTGGAACTATGAACTTCTTTGTCAAATTATCTACTGGTGGGATTTCAAAGTTCCATATGAATATGTTCTCCCATGTTGTCAGTTTATTTTGGTTTATCACCACTTTTAATAATTTTGGATTTGGATCAATGTCATGATTTTCATTCCAAAAATGAAATGTTACTGCTGACTTATCTTCTTGTTACATTCTGATGTTTCTAAAGTACTCTTTGACTCTGTTTTTTTAGATTTCTTTTAGTTTGGCCTATATAGCATTTTTTTACAGTTTTGAGAACTAATTTGGTATATTCCGGATCTGTTAACTGATGGGATTTCATCTTTAGTTTTTGGATTTAGCAATTTTAAAACTGAGTGTCCATTAATAGGTGCCAAGATGATATTTTGTTCCTTAAAGACTTTTTAAATTTATTAAACGTTTTTGGGTGATATGTGAATGAACTGAATATGCTGTGGCTTTTTTTTTTTTTTTTTTTTTTTTTTTGTAATTTACGTCCTCCAATGTTAAGTTATATCGGACAATGAATGAAATGGGTGAAATAATGCTCAAATGTCTCCTGGGTCCATAGAGCTTAGAGCTACCCGACATTCGTCTATCAGGATAAGGAAAAATCCTGGAAAAACTACCCTAACTGAGATTCGAACTCGAGACCTCTTGAACCTGAGGCAGACCCGCTACCATCTATAATACTGAGGTGGGCTTTTGTAAATGTGGTTGCTTCCTTAATAATTTTCTTTAGTTTAGCTTTTCTAATTGTCTTAAATACCAGACTTTTGTTGTATCCATTTTCTTCTGCTATGTGAAGTATGGCTTTTTGTTCTTTGAAGTATTCTTCTTTATCCATGGGTATGTTGACTAGTCTGTGTGTAAGGCTGTTTATTATTACATGTTTATGTATAATTGGGTTGTAGCTATTATTTTTTATGTAATTTTATGAGTGTGTTGTTTTCCTGTAAATTCCAAATTAAAATTAAGATTAAAATATGTATATTAAAATACTCACTATGCAGTATTCCATAGTTTGGTTCACAGATTAATCAACTTTCTGCTAACAAAAACAGAATATGAACAGGAGTACACTCACATACACCAGGTTGCTGAATTGAACAACTATAACACAAATTTCATCAAACAATTGTCTACAGACACAAGAGAAACAAAAACTTAAAGGAAATTACTACGTTAAAAAAACTAGAAAACCCAAATACCAGATATGGCAAATTTACATTTCATCCTAAATACTTCAAAAAATTTGAAAAGATATTTAAGAGCTTCAACATAAAATTAGCCCCTCAGAACAAACACAACATCCGCAACTTACTCAATTATCAGGCATTTACCAAATGAGCTGCCAGGATTGTGACAAGATATACATTGGTAAGACCAAAAGGAATCTAGGAACAAGAATGAAAGAACACTTCAGAAATAGTAAATTCAAACACATGGACAAGTCGGCCGTATCACATCACTTTTGGTCTGAGAATCACAACATAAAACAAGAAATAGAACTGATCAAACAGGCAAAGAAACCTCTGCAACTACAGATTTGGGAAAACATATTTATTACTAAGAAACAGGACCTCTTGATGAATTTTGAAATTCCCACCGTAGATAACATCATCAAACTTACCAGAACATTAGATGGCAGCACGACACTAAGCCAGATGCAGACACCAGATGCGTCATCAGTCAACCACAGAACTGACGATAGGGAAAAAGTTCCCAGAAACTAGCCTTCATCAAAAAACTTGTAAGTGGAGAAAAGTATATACAAGATTGACTCATTTGCCTAATTTTAGTAACAACTACAAATAGTTTTTCTGAATAATTTGATGTCACTGTTACCAAATTCCTCCAATCAAGCATAACACTATGATTTTCTTTACTCTATGAGATTCCTTCATAATTATAACATTAAAAAATCAATGTTTGGTGTAATCACTGCAGAAGCTTGGCACTTCCTTTGACTTACAAAAATGGTCATGTCAGATACTGTTTCATACAAGTTGGAAATAAAGCACGGCCAAACACTTGCTATAAAATGTACAGAAATTTAAAAATAAATGGACCTTAAAAATATCCTTTGGAATTTCTGTATCCAGAATTGGAATGTTCCTTAAGCCACGGAATTCTGGTTCTCCCAAATCACGAAGCCTCAGTAGTCGTAATCTTGGATTTTCTTCCAGTTCTTGCACGGCACAAAAGTCAAATTCTGTTTGCAAAGGATCCAAGCGAAAATAGTTCACTTCTGTGTTCAATCCTACTCCAGCATTCTGGAAAAAAAATAAATAAATAAAATAAATAAGGTACACAAATATTTTGTGCGGAAACTGTTCTTTCACACAACCATATGTAGGACGAACTGGAAAGGTAGAGCAGGCAACATGAGTTAGTTGGAGACTTAGATAGTGCCAGCATGTTGCCTCGATAGCTCAGTGATTAGAACTCTTGAAGACCAGGATATCCTTGGTTCAAATTGACATTTCATTTTTTAGTTTGATTCTGCCTTTCCAAGTATTTTGTTTGTCAACAACAATGAAATCTCCCAAACTCAACCTCACTTCAATTTGTTTATTGCTCTGGAACATTGTGAAAAGCAATGTAATACATGTAAAATACAAAATATTGACAATTAAAACAATTAATACAATAAATGGCACTGCCTTCTGGTCTATATACAAGTACGAGGGGCGTTCGGAAAAGATTTACAATATCATTGCTTCAAACATACCACTCAATCTATGAGCAACTCATTTCCTAGGACAATAACCTGATACTAGTACACCATGCAGATGCTAGATGGCATTTGTAACCATAGTGTATAGTGAACAGGCAGCGCTTGTATGTTATCAGGTGGAAAACTCTGTGGAAAAGATGGAAGATGACTATCACAAACAAAGATGGGCTGCATGGTTTTTGTGGAAGGAAGGAGACACAACATCTGATATTCACAAACATTTAAATGCAGCCTGTGGCCAAGAAGCTCCTGCACAGAAGACCGTTTACAACTGAATCACTGGGTTCGCCAGTGGAAGAGAATCGGCAAGCAGGAATATGAGCACTGGTGTCCGTCAACATCACAAACTCCGAGGAGCATTGAGGTGGTGTCTGAATTGATAATAGGTGATAGGCATATAACCTTTGACGAACTGGAATGCAGAAAGGGCTCAGCCGCACAACCCTGCACACCATTATTCATAACTATTTGGATATGAAGATGTGTGCACATTGGGTTCCGTGGGACTTGACACAGGCCCAGAAGAGGAACAGAGTTGAAGTCTGTCACCAACTATTGGAAATGCACAATGAGGACCCAGATTTTTTGAGAAATTGGTGACAAATGACGAATCATGGTGTCATTATCATACATCTGAGAAAAAAATGCAATCCATGCAATGGAAACATCCTGGGAGTCCCCGACCCAAGAAATTCCGTTCAACTCCATCTGTAGGAAGCAGATGATCTCCGTCTTTTGGGACACTTGTGGCATCCTGTTAATGGACTGGCTTCCACAACAGCAGGGTGTACTGTGACTCCCTTACACGACTTTGACGCAGGATCAAACAATGGCGAACGGGAAAGTGGTCCAAAGGTGGGTTCCTCCAGCATGACAATGCATGGCTGCACACCAGCAATATGATAACTGCAAAGTTGGCATCACTAGAGTTTACTGTTGTACCACACCCACCATATTCACCAGATCTCGCTCCATCGTATTATGCTCTATTTGACGGAATGAAGAACGTGCTGCGCGGAAAGAGAATCAGCAATAATGAAGAATTGCAGGCAACTGTCCATGAGTGGGTGCATAGTACCCCCAAACAATGGTTCCATGATGCAATAATGAAGTTGCCAGAAAGGTGGCAGCAATGTATTGACGTCAATGGAGAGTATATTGAGAGATCCTATGTACAATGATTCACGTTCATAAATAAATAAGGTACACAAAAACTACTATTGTAAATAATTTCGGAACGCACATCATATTTCTAGCCTAGATTCATATCAATGTCACCAGTGTGTCACATGTCCAGGACACAAAAATGAACAATGACTTCCCATTTGAGACAAGTATATGTATTTGAAAATTCAGACCAAAACAAGTATTTTAAATTAAAATTTGTCTCACTGTTTATGCAGGTATTTTAACTTTGTTTCTTTTCAGTACCCAATACAACTTCTTTAAAGCAAAAGATAAGAATGGTTGAAAATACAATTCATTCAAAAGTTACAATGTGGTACTCACCTTTAAAAAATTAAAAAATGAAGCATTCTTTGGATCATTTGGATCTAAATGAGATTTCTCTGCCCATTCTTTAAGCTTTTTGATGTCCATAGCACCTTCCAAATTAAATTTGTTTACTATATCTGCACTGCAACTGTTCCTGAAAATATAACTATAAGTTATTTGTGTAATAACTATAAGTGCTTTAATTTTATAGATAATTTTGTAATAGAGATTCTTATAAATATATTTGCCACCTTTTTCATCATAGTGATCATGTTTAATGGTTTGTAATGTATAAAAACAATGAAGTCATTCTAGAATGAACAGTAATGACTTGCAAAAGAAATAGCTTAATACATAAAAAATAGAAGCTATTAACAGTGAAGCAACAAATACTACACAAAATATAATTATTCGTAACAAACCGTCACTTATCTTTTAAGGAAATTGATGAACATTTCTAGAAATTCAGTAAAAACTGGTTTTGTAAACTCTTGTTTACATCCTCAGTTACTTCCACTGAAACCAGAAAGATAAAAGATAAGTGAATTTTTGTTAAAAATATTGTAACTTTGTGGGTTCATAGAATTAAAACTCCAAGTTGCAGAAATTCAAATTTGCTCTTTATTTCCATAGAAAGACTCTTATACAACTCTGACATCAGCAGAATGATGTAACACACACGTACGAAACCTTCAAGTCTGTCTGACACACGTCTCAACTCTGTCTTCTCTCTGTACGTCCCTCCTATTTATACATGATCAGCTGTTCTCGCCTTATGCATGGAGTCATCCACAATGATAGGACATTTCTCGACACCTGATGAAGCCTAACGACTTGTCACGAAGCCTAACAGACACTCGTGGTGGAGCAAGAATCGTCCAGACCATCTCCATCTCTTCTCCCTCTGTTGCTCTCTCTCTCTCTCTCT